>JALLPA010000176.1:0-18805 GCA_036939895.1 Thalassiosira exigua
CGATTGTTGAAAGCGGCCGAGGTCGTCCATTCCGGGGGGTGCAAAGCAGTCTAACGAGACGAAGGAGCGCGACTCGACTCCGCCCCGCCTCATCCCACCTCGACCCGCCCTCCCTCTCCTTCTTCCGAACATTCGTCGACGCCACCGGGCAGGACAAGGGGGGGGACGGAACGAACCGCACCGGCTCCGAAGGCGGGGGAGATCTGGGTTTTTCGGAATTTCCGACGACCGCGACTCACGACAATGATGGGCGGGAAGACGATGGACGGCGCGACTCCGACGGACGGGACCGCGGCGGTGGGGCGCCCGTCCGATCCCGCCGCGATCCTCCCCCTCCTCCTCGGCCTCTCTTCCTCCCGCGGCGGCGGCGGGGGCGGGGGAGGGAACGCGGAACGCGACGACGAGGGCGGCGCTCCTGCTTCCGCGGCCGAGAACGAGCGACGGGAGCGATCGCGGGAGGAATTCCTCGCGTCCCTCCGATCCCTCCCCTTTCCGACGAGGCTCCATCGGATCCTCTCCGCGCCTCCCTCCCTCCTCCCGACGGAAAGGGGGGCGACGTGGGCGATCCACGGACGATGCTTCGCCGTGGACGATTGGGAGGCGCTCGCGGCCCTACCGCTGTTGCCGTCGCCTTCGGACTCGGGGGCGGAGGCGGCGCCGCCGGCGGGAGGAGGGGACGACGAGGTGAGCCTTTGCGGCGGCAAAATTTTCGAATTGTTTTCGAGGAGGGCCGGGCTCGTCTGCATCCAGTCGTTTCGTCGTCGCTTCCTCGCCCCCCCCCCGCGCGGCCGAGACTTTGGAAACTCTCGAGCACAAACGACCCGTCGAGGGGGCGCCCCCCTTCCTTTCTCCCCCCCCGCGCGGTCTCACGCTCTTCTCTCTCTCTCTTGGACCCCTCGCCCCCCCCTCATCCCCCGTCCGTTTCTCCAGGCGACCGATCGCGCCGCCGTCGAACCGTCCGCCGAACGATCTGCCGAGGAGATCCTTCGTGAGGAACTGAGTCGATGGGGCTTCCGCGAGCTCGTGGGGGAGGACCGTCCGGATCGAGGGTCGTATCATCACCCCAAGTTTCTGAGGGGACGAGAGGGGGAGGCCGCGGAGATTGCGAGGATCGATCCGGCCGAGGACAACGAGACGGGGAAGGATGCTGATGGGGACGCGGTCATGGGGGAGGGCGACGACGACGACGATGGCAATGACGACGACAACAATGACGACAATGACAACGACAACAACAACAATGACAACCCCGACCCCAACGAATATCGACCCAGCGACGCCGACGTGGCCTCCTTCCTCGCCTTCTCCGGCGCGTCGGATCCAGCAGAAGCCCGACGGTATTTGGAGATGGCGGGGGGAGCGCTGGACGCCGCCGTGGGGTTGTACGTCGACCATTCCGGATCCGGGATCGGCGCGGGAGGACTTGAAGGGGGCCTGGAGGGAATCGGGGGGCTGGGGGGAACGGCCGCAGAGGAAGCGGCCTGGGGGGGGATGGCGCAAGGCATCGACGCGGGGGAGCGAATGGACGTGGACACGAGCGAGAGGGACGACAAAGACGGCAACGGGGACGAAGGGGACCAAGAGGACGAGGAGCCAGACTTCTCTTCCCTGGCCCCCCTGCCCCTCCTCCCCCACGAGGCCGAGGCCCTCCTTGGCCCTCCGACGCCCGCGGAGCGGATGGTCCGCACGGCGCTGGGGGACTACGCGGCCCGTCGGACGATCCGGCGCGCGCTGTCGGGTTGGATCCGCGAGAGGAGGGCGCGGACGGCCGCAGCTTCCGGAGGTCCGCCGCCTCCCCTCCCTCCTCGTCCTCCTTCTTCGCGCTCGGTCGTCCCGGCCGAAGGAGGAGGAGTCAACAACGGCGGCGACCGCAGCTCCCACGCCGTACTGCCGTCGCCCCACTTCCTCTTCCGGGCGGCCGTCCACCCCTCCCTCCCCGTGCGGCGCGCGGCGCTCGCGACGCTGGCCCGGGGGGTCGCCCTCTTGGAGCGCCGACGGCGGGCGACCTCCGCGGGGGACGACGGCGGGTTCGACGACGGCCTGCGCGGCGCGCGGAGGCCGAAGCCGACGCCGACGCGGATCCTCCGGGAGGCGCTGGCGTCGACGCTCCGCGGCCTGCTGTTCGACGACGAGGAGGAAGGGGCATCGATCGGGGGATTCCAATCGAGCGCGGAGGCGTCCGGGGCGCGCAGTCGTTCGCGGTCGTCGGGCTCCGATCGCGCCGAGGGGGGCGACCCCCTCGTCCAGCTCGCCGCGGCGCTGACGACGTTGGTCTGCGAGGGGGGATTCCCCGACGTCGTCGTGGGGACGGAGCTCGAGGACGGAAGCGCCGCGGTCGGGTCGGCGCAGCGTCTGGGGGAGGGGGACATTGTGGCCAAGGATATATTAGAGGAGCTCTCGTCCTCCGCGATCGAATCCTTCGTCGCGGGGGGAGGGCTGCGGTGGACGTGCGCCTCGGTCCTCCGCCTGTCCCTTCGTCTCGCGGCGCCCCTCCGCGACGGCGACGACGACGTAGCGGCCGACGACGACCGCGCCGCGCGCAAGAGGCTCGCGCTCCTGATCGACCTGGCGTACCGGCTGGTCTTGTACGGGTCGGTCCCCGCGGCCGCGGACCGCCGGCGGGAGGAGGACGACGCGAAGGTCGCGGAAGGGAGCGCGGAGGCGCGACGGACCGCGGGCCGATCGTCGCGGACCTCGGCGAGGGCCGGTCGAGGATCGTCGAGCGGAGGCGGAGGAGGAGGAGGGGGCGTCCTGGCCGCGATCGGCGGAGGGGCGCAGGGAGGAGGGGGCGACGACCCTTCCCCCGCCGCAACGGCGGACGAAGCCCGGACCGCGGCGCAGGTCGCGGAGGACCGCGCGCGGGAGGATCGGCGACGGAAGACGCTCCTCCGCGTCCACGCGCTGTTCTGGTCGTCGGAGCTCCCCGCGGCGAACGTCGTCCGTCGTTGTCCGTCGACGAGCCCCGAGGAGGCCGAGGGGGGTCTCGCCGCGAAAGATGGAGATCGCGGCGACGACGACGACGTTGAGCGCGAGCAGCTTCGATCGTCGTCGTCCCGTCCCCTCTCCCCCCTGGCGTGCCTCGTGGCCTCGCACGAGGCGCTGCGGTCCCGCTCCTCGGCGTCCTCCCTCGGCGGCGCCCGTCCCGCGCCCTCCCGCCGTCCCTCTTCCTCCTCCTCATCCCGATCCCGCGGCGGAGACGGCGGCGACCTGGAGCGATGCGTCGCCGTCCTCGGGAGGATCGTGGACCCCGGCGCGGGGGAGCCGGTGGTCGCGCGGGACGCGGCCCTCCCCTGGGGATCGTTCGGGCGAAGGGACGACCGCGGGACGAGCGGCGCTCGCGCGGGCGAGGCCGACGTCGACGTCGTCCCCGCCGGCGCCGCCCCCGCTTCGTCGTCGCGCAAGCGCGAGCGCTCCGCGAGCCGCGACGGGCGCGGTCCGGCGCGGTCGCGTGCCCGCGCGCCGAGGCCGCCGAGCGCCCGGACGGCCGCCGTCCCTCCCCAACCTCCCTCCTCCGCGGCCGCCCGACGCCGGCCGGACAAGCGACCTCGGACCTCGTCGTCGCGGGCGGGGGGCGTGGCGTCCCTGCTCGAGCGCCTCGCGCGAGAAGAGGAGACGGGAGGAGGCGGAGGCGTCGCGGCGGCGGCGGCGTCTTCATCCGCCCCCCCCTCCTCCGCGTCGTCGGCCGGCGTCGGCGGCGGACCCTCGTCGCTCTTCGCGATGCGATACCGCAACGCCATGGAGTCGATGCTGCGCGGGGTCGGGGGGGGGGACTCCCCCTCTCCGGGGGACGCGGCGGCGGCGGCGGGGAGGGACGGGTCGCTGGGACGCATCCTCGCGAGCGCCGGGGTCGCGACGGCGTCGTCGTCCTCCCGCGGCGCCGCGCGGGGACGGACCGCGGCTTCGGCGGCGTCGGCAGCGGCGTCCCGCGATCCGCTTCGCGCCTCGTCCCTCGCAGGGTTCCGCGTGCGTTCGACGCTCGAGGACTCTCCGGAGGGCGCGGCGGCGGCGACGGCCGCGCGACGGGGCGCGGCCGAGGGGGAATCTAACGACCGCGAGGAAGACGGAGAGGTCGACGAGGAGGACCGGAACGACGACGACGACGACGACGACCACGACGAGGACGACGTCCACATAGACGACGAGGAACATTCGGAAGACGAGGACGAGGACGACGAGGACGCGAGCGCCTGCAGCGCCGCGGAGGAGGTGGTGGACGTGGACGGGAACAATGTCGTCGCCTCCGCCGAGGACGACGAGGCGGAGGAGGACGACGACGACGAGGAGGACGGCGAAGAGGACGGAGACGACGGCGCGTACGACGAGGAGACGGACGAGGGAGAAGACGGCGGGGGGGGAGGGTTCGACGACGCGGTCATCAGCTTGGACGAGGTCAACCTGGCCGAGGCCGGGAGGGGCGGCGGAGGGGGCGGAGGGCACCACCATCACCCCGGCCACCACCCTCACGGCCACCGCGGCGGAGAGCGGGACTCCCGCCGGAACCTTCCCTCGTCCGGACGCCGCGGAGCGCGCGGAGGCCGCTCGTCGGCCGCGACCGCGACGGCGGAGTCGGCGGCGCGGAAGCGCGAGCGCGAGCGAGCCTTCCTCCGCGCGGCGATGCGGGTCCTGGGGGCGCAGCACCCGCAGCCTGCGCCGGAGGTCGTCGGCCCGGGGACCGACGGCGCGAGGTCCTCCTCCGCGAAGGACGCGACGACCTCGTCGCGCGTCGTCCGGACCCTCTATCGACCCCCCCTCGTCGCGTCGTCGCCCTCCCGGCCCCTCCTGACGCCCGACGCCGAGGACTCGCTGCTGCGATCGGCGTGCGACGTCGTCCGTCCCCCCCGAAAGCCGCTCAACCTCAAGATCTTTCTGCGACGGGCGCCGACGCAGGAGGAGTTCTTTCGAGGATCGCTGAGCCGGAATCCCATCGGGCTGTCGTCCCTCCGGCGAGGAGGAGGCGGCGGCGGGACGGGCGGGTCGGGATCCGGCGGGGGGGGAGACGACCGCCGATCGAGCGGCGCCCGCGGCGGCCCCCAGGACGACGAGCCCCGCGTCTCCGACCTCCGCCGTCACATCGCCAAGGACTTGCAGATGGAGGACTCGGCCGAGCTCCTCGAGCTATTGGCGGCCGATCGCATCCTCGACGTCGACCTGAAGCTGCGGGTGGTCCAGCAGGTGCTGTGGCGGCGATACGTGGAAGAGAACGCGGTGAGTGCGTGTGCGCGCGCGCGGCCGTCCTTTCTACCTCGCGTGTCCCGTAGCGCGACGGGGGCGGCGACCGTTCTGCAAGGTCCGACGTGCGGCGAGGTCCAGACCCGACCGGAACGGGACCGACCCGATGCACGAGCGGTCTCGCCATTCGTCTCGCGGGAATCGCACCCGCCGGATTCCGAGCGCTCGGAACGATGTCATTTTTGACTGTCGGCCGGCGCCGCAACAGGGCCTCGACGTTCGATGTGCGACCCTGGACCCTTTCGGATCTTTCTCATTACGAATGATTTTGGCTGCCCGGCCGGTGCAAGAACGGGGCCTAGACGTTCGATGTGTGAACCTGTTCGAGTCTTTCCCATTATGAATGATTTTGGCTGCCGGCCGATACCGTGACGGGGCGTCGACGTGTGTGTGTGTTTGTGTTCTGGCTTCCAGACAAGATATGGCAGAGCCTAATTCGGCCGGCGGATCGGGAGCTGTTCGATATGTGAAGCTGGGCCCGTTTGAGCCCGTCCCCTCTAAACGTTCGAGCCCTCTCTTTCATTTCGAAACGACCAGACGTCGGCCAGTGCGCTGGGGGTGGCAGGTGCCGGGCCCGGCCACCGGATGATCAGCACGGGGGGAGGGCTGAGCATGATCTTCAGCAGCGCGGGTCTGACGGCCGCGGGTGGAGGGTCCCGTGGACGCGGCGGGACCGGCGGAGGAGGAGGACCGGGCGGCGAGGGCAGGTCCGGGATCGCGGACGACGACGCCGCCCTGGCGGGCTTCCCGCCCATGGTCGTCACGTACCGCCTGGCGGGAGTGGACGGCGAGGCCACGGAGGACAAGGTCGAGCCGGGGGACCTGGAGGATCCCGAGGCGCTCCCGGACGCGTCCAACGCGGATCCCGCGGCCGCGGAACGCCGGCTGGAGAAGGAGTTCGGGATCACCCGCCTCGTCCTCGCCGAAGGGCGCGGCGCGGCGGTCCTCCTGGCGAGCGTCCGGGGGACCATATCGGAATCGCTGCGGAAGATGCGCCGGGACGAGGCGGCGGCGGGCCGGAGGTCGAAGAGCTCGAAGGTCGGATCGAATCCCTCGGCCCCGGAGCTCCGGGGGAGCAACCCCGCGCGCGAGCGGTTCGCGCGGTCCCCGCCGTGCCCCGGCCTCGTCTTGCTGAGGCACTGCGCCAACCTCCCCGACAACCGGAAGAAGATGCTGGCCGAGCGCGCGCCCACGATCTTGCTGCGCGTGCTCCTGGACGTGTTGAACGCGATGAACGGCTCGTCGTGGACGACGAGCGGCGGCCGTCGCAGGCGCAAGCGATCGTCCACCTTCGATTTCTCGTCGTCTCGCGGAGGAGGCTCGACGGACTTGGACGACGCGGGAGGTGGCAGCGGCGGCGACGCGGGAGCGGCAAGCGAGCGCCCGCCCGCCTCGTCGCGGGGGAACAAGGCCGGACACGGGGAGGGCAATCCCACCACGGAGGCGTTGCAAGAGATCATCGAGATGCTCGCCTCGGACATTTCGGCGGACGCGTCAAAGGAGTCGTCGACGGGCCCCTCGAACAAGAAGGAGCTCGCTCGGGGGGCGGGGTCGCTCACGGACCTCCGCAGGGCCGGCGACGAGGAGCCGCCCCGAGGACCGGGAGGGGACGATGACGAAGACCGGACGCTGCCGTTGGTCCTCAAGTCGCTGCGCTCGGCCGAGCTGAGCCCACCGCTGCGCAAGGTCATCGCCAAGCTCCTGCCGTTCCTCACGTACGGGCAGGTCTCGCAGTCGAGGGAGCTGGCGTCGTACTTTATGAAACACGTGGACGTGGAGCGCCTGGGGGACTTGAACGTCGAGGACCGGGAGGAGGGAGGAGGAAGCGCTTCCAATTCGGTCCTGGCGAACACCTTCGCCGAGGCGGCGATGTCCCTCCCCCCCGTCGCCGTGTGCGACAACCTGCGCCTGGAGCTGATTCGCAACGGCTTCGCGGACGGCGTGCGGGCCTTCCTGGTCCGGGACGCGCCGTCGGGGCCGCCGCCGTGGAGCCCCGCGCTCTTCTCGAAGGCGGCCGGGAGGCCGGTAGGCGAGGACCGAAAGAAATCGGAGGAGGACTGGAAGGCGTACTTCACCAGGCCGGGATTGGATCAGGCGTTCAAGATACTGACGGGGCTGTGCGCCAAGCACGTGGAGACCCAGCGGCACCTCGCGAGCGACAACAACAGCATGGAAATCATGTCGGACAACACACCAGACAGCCCCGTCGTCCCGGACCTGCTGACCCTGTGCCACTGGCTGGAGAGCACGTCCGACAACTCCGACTTGGACGTTAAGAATCCCAACGGCATCCTCGCGGAGACGCTGCTCGATGCCCTCGGCGAGGACAACGAGACAACGTCCGCGAAAATACAGGAGATTCGGAAGCGCACCCGGGACCGGAAGCGCGAGCTGGCCGAGGAGCGGAGGAGCCGCGCGCTCGTGGGGATGAGCGCGTTCGGGACGCTGGTCGGGTCCGCGACGGCGGCGGCGGCGGGGACCGGGAGGACCGCCGCCGCCCCCTCGGCCGCCGTCGCGGCCTCCGAGGCCGGCCGATCCCTCTTCGTGTCCGTGTTCTCCTCGCTGAGGGCGCCCCCCTCGTCTCCTCGGCTGAACGCGAGGGCGACGCGCGCGGCGGCCGCCGCCGGCGTCGGCGGCCCCCCGAAGGCCCAGCCCTCCTGGATGGCCGAGATGGAGGCCATGGCTGACGAGGCCGGGGCGACCTGCGCGGTCTGCCAGGAGGGCCGGACCTCTCAGCCCTCGGAGCTCCTGGGACTCTACGCCTACGTCAAGAAGGTGAGCGTCTCGCCCGCGAGCGGAGGGCGCGGGGGAGCCGGGAGGGCCGACGTCGACGGGACGTCGCTCCTGCTGGCCCTGCCCGCCGCGGCGCCCCTCGCGCTCCTCGCTCGGGGCGCGGACGGCGACGGCGAGGCGTCCTCGCGGGCGCTGTTCCGACGGGCGCGCGTCGCGGCCGACGCGCTCGGGGTAGGATCCGCCCGCGCGGCGGCGGCCGGCGGGAGTTCCTTGGCGTCGATCTCCGGGGGCGGCAGCAGGGCCCAGTGCTACGTGACGACCGTCTCGGCGGGGAACGCCATCCACTGCAGCTGCCACAAGAGGGCGAAGGCGGCGGATCGGAACCATCCCAAGGCGCCGAAGAGTGAGTTTGGCCCGTTCGAATGTGCTGCGTTTCGGGCGCGCCGTGCCGTTCGGCTGTGAGGAGCGAGGCTCCACGTCAAGGTCGAAAGTGTCTATCTCATCGAGGCATGATGCCCAAATTTAACTCCCCATTTGATGATGACTCGAGCCTTGTCCTTGCTTGACCCCGCGTCCATCTCCGCCTCGGTCACTCTGACGTGTTTTCCATCCCCCCTTGCCCGGTCACACAGGCGAATGGGAAGGCGCCAGCTTGCGAAATTCCCGAGTGACGTGCAACATCATCCTCCCCTTGGTATCGTCCAAGACCTCCAAGGTCCCGCTCATGGCTGTCGAGACGGCCCTGGCAGAGTACAACGCCATCGTCACGAACACCCTCGGCGCGCGTCCAAAGAGCATCCTGTGGAGCTGCTTGCACGACCTGCGCCTGCTCCTCCTCCGCATGGCCCACGGCGAGGCGCTCGGCGCCGACTGCGGCGGCGGATCGTCGTCGTCCAACTTCCTCCTCCTCTTGTACCACATGTACTCGGCGGACATGTTCGCCCGAAACGCCGAGCACGACGAACCAACGGAAGTTTCGCGGCACGCTCGGGGGCTCGGACCCGGCTTCGTGGTCGGGGCCGAGATCGTGGACGGCCTGGAGTTCGATCGCGGCGATGCCAGATCGAAGCGACTTGAGAGGGGCGTAGCTGGTAAGCGACGGCTTTGCGCCGGGAGTCTTCTTTCTCTCCATCGTGCCCAATGATTTTTCATCATGACATCTGTCGTCTTCCTTTCGAAAAGATGCCGCTCCGATGGCCGCCCTATGTTCCATTTTGTTCTTCAACGGGGACGGCGACGACGCGGAGACAGGGGGCGCAGCCACGAAAATGCACGACCTCAGCGCCTCCTTCCAGGAGGTCCGCGCGGCCCCTTCCCCTGCGCGCCTGTGGGAGCGGCACAAGTCGACGTTCCTGGCGGGGCTGATCCGGTGCGCGGGCCGCCGGCACTCCCTCGGCGCGACCGACAGCGGCTGCGCGACCGCCCGCGGGATCTCCTCGAGCAAACGGAACGTCGAGAAGGCGCGATCGTTCGCGGATTGGTCGTCGAGCGGGGACGAGTCCGATCCGGCCGCGGAGAGGTCGTTCTCGACGACCTCGCTGGGATGGAAGCGCCCCTCGCGCAGGACCGAAATGATCGAGGAGTACTCCGGGGCCCTGCGGCCCATGATCACCCTGTACGCCGTGTTCGACGCCCTGTCGAGAGAGTTCGCGGTGAACAGCGACGACGAACGCACCGAGGAGTCGTCCGAGCGCCTGGCGGCGAAGTTGGAATCTTGTTACAAGGCGGAGGACTTACACGAGTTGCTGCGCATCGCCGAGGTCGATATGGGAAAAGATGCGATTTGTAAAAATTTCGAGAAGGGAGCGACCAGCTAGAGAGGGGAAGAAGGAACAATAGTGGTTCGCCATTGAATAGACGAGAAAGAAAGTTCTACTTGTAATAACTATCGGGTGTAGAATGAAGTCGCCCTTACCAATAGAGAAGGAACGCCAGTATTACCATGGCGGATATGTTTCAAACTGAATGGTATCTATGGGAGGCGACATTGCACAGCGGCAAGGAGCCGCAGATCACCCAACAATGGACAAGCTCGACAAGGACTGCATACTTCAAGCAGTAAACAAGACGAAGATCTACAACCTCTGCCTTCCACTGCACCCCAGGTATGGAGACCAAGCTCCGGAACATGGACGAATGGGAGAGAGTGGGGGACTGGCCGCTCCGTCTTGCACGAGAAGGACTTCTTCAAGCTGTTCATCCACGATCAAGTCAATGCCGACCAAGAACTTGCACGCTGTCACCACTGAGATTAAGCAAACATCAACGAGTGCCTAGATCAGTTTGAGGTTCGAGGGACTCGTTGAGGTTGAATCAACTGGCAGCATGATTACGGCAAACTTCGGACGAGCAAAGCGTTGGCGGCCAATAATGGACTCACCAACTTGGGCGCACTCAACAGCAACAATCTCAAGGAACATCGCGACAAGGCAGTGTTGTTCTACCTTGCAGTGATGTTCTTCACGGGGCTCAACAAGAAGCGTTACGACAAGCGAAGAAGAAAAGTCCGCAACAACTGGCTCGAGGAGAAGCCCATGACTTACACCGAAACCTTGTCGGCCACGGCGGACTTCCACTCAAAAAAACAGCGGGCAAGGGGAAAGGATCAGGTCAGTGGGCTGGCCTTCATCCAAGGTGATGGATGCAACATCAGCAAGAAGCATAGTAGAACAAAGACGCAAAATCAAACAAGAAACTCAAGAAAAGGGCAGGACTCTGACATAGAGAGCAGCAATGACAAGGAGGAGTAGAAAATGTAGAAGGTTAAGGAGAAGAAGAGAACGAGGGAGTGTGCAAATGGGGCAAGTGTGGAAAAATGGGTGCCACTGACAAACGCAAGTGCGTTTACTGCTTTAAGAAAAGGCACATCCTTTGCGGCTGCTCTTGATTCACCTCTTTCACATATGGGACCGGTGAGGTCCCTACCAGCCAGCTTGGCAAGGGCGTTGACGGAGAGGATGTCGACAAAGAAAGTGAGAGTGATTAGCGCAATAAGAGTAATATCCACAGAGTATGCAGTTTCCTTGCGGAGCCACCGGTAAAGACTCCATTCAAAGGAGCACAGTTTGGTTCGCCTGCCACGTTTATGGGTCAAGACGATGGTAAAGCTTGTCTTTTGCACAAGAAATGTGGCGTGCTTGCATGTGAAATGCAAAAATGCATACGTGATCACTCACATGACCAATGATGGCTGTGAGATATGGATTTGTCTCTGTTGTTCCCCGACACCTGCGCAAGCTGAACCAAATGGTTCATTGTACGGGCCTCAAGGGAGTGGAATTGTCTGAAATGATTCTCCACGGAGAGCAATGTAGAAACTAGCTTTGCATATGAGAAGGACCGAGTTAACAGAAAAGTGAGTGTATGGTTGGTTGAAAATAACATACCCAATTTCCTCTCTCTCACCAAGCTTGAAAAGAAAGGCTTCAAGTTCATGTACAAGACTGGCATGAAGTGGGTGGTGACTTCCCCAGATGGCATTGAGGTTGCATTAAAGACCTACAAAATGGGGGGCAATGATGATTTTTTCTACACTGAGATCAACATGTTCGAGAGCTTCCAAATGCCACAAGAAGGTTGGTAATAGCGAATACCATCCACAAGATTTTGAAGGAGTTCACTGAGAGGAATGTGAAGGAAGTTGCGCTTGCTTGCAAAGCTCTACTATGCACAGGAGGTATAACTGAACAGATGCTCCAATCAGTGGTGGGGAAATTAAATTTTGGATGCCCGGTTCACCCTGACACCTTATCTCATGCACATGCCATCCATGGTCTTGATTGGCTAGGATTGCATAGAAAATGGTCTCCTGGAAACCAAAAAGAAAAGATATAGAGATTTTGTGCATCTCCCAGGAGTTCATCTTTGCCTTTAGGTATCTCACACTGACAGCTAATACAATGTTTGTGAATGAATGGTTATTTTTGACAACCTTCTCACGGAGAATCAGAAAGATTACTGCCGAGAATATTCCCAGCAGGACAGCCGAGCAGTTAGCCAGTTTTTTTAACCAAAGTAATTGATGTCTACTATCAGGAAGGTTACATCATCAACATCATACTGATAAACCAAGAGTTCAAAAAAGTGACCGACCTTATCCCATGGTCAAATAACACACTAAAGGGTTCAAGAAGTATGTCACCAAGATTGAAAGGCAGCACAGGACCATCAAGGATTGAGCACAATGTAACATAGTCTTCTGTTCACATACCTACCCAAGAAGGTTGTGATCTACTATATCTACTTTGTGTGCTTCTGATTGAATGTATTCTCACAATCCAAGGGGATTGCAGTAAACTTGTAACCAAGAGAGATCGTGACTTACAGGTTTGTGAGATGAGAGAAACACATAATGTGTTTATTTCGAGCCGTATGTCCAGGAACAGAAGAATATCGATGCAACCAACACCATCAAATATTGCTCTTTTGCTGGTGTCTTCTTTGAGCACACAAGGAACCAGCAGTTTAGAAAGTTAACATCTTCATAGAGACACACATGCCCCCATGTATCATGAAGTTAGTTTAAACTGGAGAAATATAGCAAAGTACAATGATCCGACAAACAAGTTGGAATTTCTGAATAAGAATGAAGTCAGATAGAACAAGATGATGATGATGCACCCAATGCTGCCTTCTAAAATCAAGAAACAGATGACAGTTTGAGATAAGGAAGTATTGGGAATTTTGGTGGAAGTAGATCAGCCTTGGGCATTAGTGGCAGCTGAAGGTGATGAGGAGCGATTCAAGCAGCAAGCCAACTTGGCGACCGGAAATAATTCATGGAGCACGAGAGTGTGCACGGATGAAGATAGGGATGTCACTAAAGTGAAATAGTGCAAACTGGGATCAAAATTGATACCACGGTCTCAGATGGCAATAATGACGGCAAAATAAAGGCCTTGGACAATAGATGCCTTAAGTCAAACCGTCCTGAGCCCTTGATCAACCTAGAAGGCAACGACAAGACTTGTGCACCAGATGAGATAGTGTAGACCTCCAATCTTTGCCGATTGATGCAAACTTCTTGTTGCTGTATGCGACAGCCCTACGTGCCCAGCTTTGAAATTGTTCAGTATGCCATGATAGTACAATGAATGTCAACATAAGTGGTCAACTGCAAAATTGGATGAAAATGTTGCACAACATGATGCACAAAGTAGAGTCCAGATTTCACTTCGTGTTTTTTCTTTGTCTTGCATATGTCTCCCAGGTAGTCAAAGTCTTGCTTAAGACTGGATTGTGCCCATTCTCACTCTTGCTGCTTTTGTCCAGTGTCAAGTAGCTAGGTTGATTGTTCCCTTTTGATTCTTCAGTAGGTATTCGTTACCATGTGCTGTGTTTGCAACAACGACCGGATCTTTTAGATACTTTATGAAGCTTTCATTTCTACTTAAGATTATTTATATGCAGTTTTTTTAGTTTGACAACTTCGTACGATATATTGCTCCTTTTGGGCCAAAAGCTGATTTTGATTGATTTTTGGTATAAAGACTTTTGAACTAGAACAAAGCGTTTAACTTCATTGCTGGACGTAAAGCAGTAGACGAGCTGCTTTTGCTCTTTGCATCATCAGCAGGTCATGCAATTAAGGGTATTGCCATGTTGCTATGGCTATCTGCTCTATGCAGCCATTCAAAAGCCACGGGAATAAGATTTCCATGCCAAAGTTGTTTGTGGGAAGGGTTTGAGAGTTTCAAATTTTGGCCAAAAAGGCGGCCTCGTTTCTATGCTAACAACCTTTTTGTACGAAATTTTCCTCTTGGCATAGTCGTAGCAGTAGTACTTGCTTGCTGGTTGACTAGGGGCTTGATGGAGCTTGACTCTAATAACTAACTCTCTGATATTTTTGGTCTTGAAAAAGCAATGGTTGTCTGCTTGATACCCAGGGTGTCAGCCAGGGTATCTTTCAGGGTTTCGTCATAGATCGCTCGAATTTGCTTTCGAGGGATGACATTGGGGTGGTACCTTAATACATGAACAGTTTCTCTTTTGAAGAGGGATCTGGGACGTTGGGAGTGTGGGTGGTTTCAGGACTTTGCAATTTGTTTCGAGTTTTGCACCAACAAAGACGAACTAGATAAGGAAGTCTTTTGATTTTAGTACACTTATTGATCCTTTTTATTTTTACACCGCGGATATGAGAGATCAACGATCAGAAAACCAGAGTAGGGGGTGGTTCAGGCAAGCAGGGATATGAAGGACAAACATGAGTTTTTTATCTTTACATATTGTTTTAAATAATTTAATATTGACCTTCATTTACTTCCAACGAGGGCTGACAAAAGAGGCAAACAGAGGAGGTGGTCTGAATCGCAATCGGGAAGAGGAGGAGGGAAGAGCAAGGCAGGGGAAGAGAGGAGCAGATGGAGGGAAGGGCAAGGCAGGGGAAGAGGTGGAAAAGGAACAAAGGGCAAAGACTTGGGCGGGTGGGAGCGGGGAGAAGACTCTGTTGTCGTTATTACCTCTGGTCTTGGAGGGTTTGGATGATGGAGTTTTTCTTTCTTTCTTTCTCAAGATACATATATTAAAAAATAGACCGTTATTGTTTCTCAAATAGAAGGAATTAGTAGAAAAATTTGAACGGTGAAATAAAATGTAGGAACAAGCTACAAAGGAATTTGGTATATACTCTTTGGTCTGGATGATGATTTCCTCATGCTGGACATCTAGATTTCCGGAGTATGTAGGTTTGGGAAACAGAAAAGTGTATTCGTCTAGTCCATAGGAAATTCCAGAACCCAATTCACCGTAATTAGCTTTGGGATTTATTTTTCTGTGCTGACCAATCATATCAATGAAAGAATGCTGCTGAGCAATCAATTGGGACATCTTCTGAGTGTAATTTACACTGAAGAACCTTTGGGGGCCATCAGGACAAATACCCGTAAACAACTAGATGGCTGACGTCTGCAGATAGTCGGATAAATCTTATAGCTGCTTCACCGAAAGAGGCACGTTGGAACGAGTGTTTCGTGCGTGATCATTGCAGAACAGATCAATATCGCTATGATGATGATGACGATGTTCAGCACTTTGCAGAATTATGAGCTACTCTCTGATTGCTGCAAATGGCAATTTGCTCGTCTCTCTGGAAGTCGGGGATTTCCGGCCGTGTTCTTTACTGGCCACCTCAACAATGGTGCGACCATACATTTGATGGCTGCCAGAAGCTACGTGGGACCTCGTACAGTGTCCCAACTACTGAGCACTCTCCGCTCTGAGCTTCGTGCCCAATAATGGGCTCGGACTCCCGACCTTTGTATCCATTGGATACTAAACCTACTAGATTCAGCACACCCTCACAGGGGTCCAGACAAATTATTGTGCCGGTGCACCTTGGCCGATCTGCTTGATCCTATCGCGCAGACCATCTGGCACTTTCTGTGGGGTTAAAAATTTGTGGCGCACATTGCTACGATGCAAACCCGTGTGAAGTTTTGTAGAGTAGTCCCCCTTGTTTGAGCGGGTGCTCCTCCGAAAAATATTGAACTTTCCTTGGTTCACCGTCCTGTCACACAGCCAGTGGAAGCGCATGTCCATTGCTTTCGTCTGCTTCAGTAAGATCTTACCATTTCCGACACCTTCCGCTGTCGAGTTGTCTGTTTGCATGGAAGTGAGGGCTGAGGATGTCCCAGTTCCTCCAGGATTTTCCGAATGTAGACGGCTTTACGCGTGTTGATGTAGAGCGCTCCCAGTTTAGTCTCCGCCGCTGAAGACATCACCGATTCAATTTTTTGTGCGACGGCCAGAATGGCTCCATTGTTTGGCGTGTCAGAATCATTTTTAGACAGGAAAAATGTCCACCTGCCCTGCTTCTCGCGTTGGTCTCACTGAGGTAGCTGGCGTTGCTGTGGAGTGCAAGTACCATGTTGCTGGCTCTGTAGGTCAATATGGATTCATCTTGCATTGCCAGATAGTCGAGCATCTGCACCGCCCTTCGTTTTGTTTCCTCTGTCGGTTTGGATTGTTGGGCGGCCAGCAAGCCAAGTGCTACGAGAATCATGAGGTCGACTGCGCGCCCCAGGTACAGCATTGTCCCATTCACCTTCTGAATAAGTTTCTGTCCCTCTTTGTCGAGCAGGGGGGATTCACCAGGGGCCTCAGCATATTGCACTTTTGCTCCATATTTGGGGGGGCGCTCTGGTATGAGGATTTTTGATTGTGTTTGGGCATGGGATGGTCAAAACGACTTCGCGCTTTTGCAACATAGCCAGGCATGAATAGGTACATCTCGTGCCGATTGTAGTCCCAATCGAGGGTGAGTCTCATGTATTTCTTGCCCTCCATGTCGTCTTTCATTATTGCTTTCAAATGACACCCATGAGATAATATACATGCTCTTTCCCAACGTATTTGATGCCAAAGTCATCTACTACCAACGTGAATTGCACAATTTTCCATACATGCTGCCACAAGCCAGGTATGAGTTTGCTTTGGAAATACCCCTCTTTGTTCAGTCGTTTTTCTAACAGCTCTTGCGCAATTAGCCTGCCTGAGGGCCCCTACATCCGTTTCCACATCTCAATGTAGACATAGCCGTCCACTGTTGCCTTCACCTGGAGCTCATATTGGTTGACGACCTCCTGAGGTATGTCGCTGAGTTTGAGTTTCGTGTACTCAAAACGTGGCAAAGATGTGTTGAGGTAAAAATTTCTGATGTGTGCCGTCATGAACTTTGCGCCAGGTGTGGTGACAATGCTGTTGAGAAGTATTTTTACCAACATCATGTCTGCTGTGGACGTTCCTACCTCCCCAGGGTAGTTGATGCAATTCCCACCTACCGTCAGTTGGGTGCGTTCGACTTTCTCCTTTTGGGGGCTCTCGACGCACTCGAACTTTCCATATGTTGTGTCTTTGAATCAATTTGGAGGCACATCGTTCTTGTACACGAAGAAGATGGCGTTTGTGCCATTGACATGCCCGCCTATGCCCTGTGCTAGCCGCCCGAATTCATTTGTAGATGAGTGATTCTGACGCTTTGCATAATTTGGACTTCACATGAAACTTCAATACTCTAACATTTCGCCTGTTTCTCAATCCAGCACAGCATTGGCCATGTCATGGAAGAGCTGGGCAGGGAACTGGCGTGCTGATGCTTTGTGTGCACTCAAACAACAATTTACAACGGCAGCTGCAGCATAGAGAGCCCTGGCAACATTGGAGACAGACGATGCGCTTCTAGTCCTTGCTCTTGTGCTAGGGGCTGGTGGCGCAGCACTGTGATCTTGGGCACGATTCTTGCTGTCCAGCAGGAAGTTCAGTCCGCGCTGCAATTGTTTGGATACCGAATCGGCTCCTGACTCAACAATCAAATGGGGGGAATGTGGGCTTGATACTGCTGGCGTTCTAGTCTCCTCCCGACTTGGACTGCCTAGTTGTCCGCTCTTTCTTTTTGTTAGGCTGAAGATGAGTCATTTTGCGGGGATGCTTTCACAACGTTCGTGAGAATGCTGCTGAGCTGAGTGAGATAGTGCACCTGTTAGTCGTTGAGCCAGTTTGGCTTGCCCTGCAGAGTTTTGATGAGGTTGTGGGCTGCACGAGCAATCGTGTCCCCTGTTGTGAGCGCTGGCTATGTCACCCATCGGTGCATGAACTTCACTGTGTCGCATACTCACTTGGACTTCGTTGCTTTTATGTAGCGGTGAAATGACCTGTAGTGGGCCTGGGTTGAGCTCAGGTATCAGCCATCAACTACTGTATGTGCTGCCCATGTTCCTCTGTCACTAGGCTTTTCATGGCTTTGTACCTTGCATCCCATCGGAGTCAGTGGAGTTAGATTGAAGTTGAATTGTCCCCAAAGGCAAGCGCAGGCTGAGATGTTTGGACGCGTATGCAATGGACACAGAAGGTTGATCGTTAGTTTCACTCGTGGCAAAAGTTCACACCAGAGGCGAATTGGGAAAGTTCTGGGCAAGTCAGTAATCACAGTGATGAAGTGGACCTTGAATGTCTTGATTGCCACTTTGTCACCGTTACGTCGGTGGCATCCTTGTGGTCCTAACTCCAATTTGCATTCATTTTCGATCACTGCATTCAGGTCTGCCGAGATTTTGTTGTCCATGACGTGTTTCTTGGGCACTATCCATGCCTTCTTCACGCGCTGCAGCAGCTTCAGGTAAGCACGAGTGAGCTCTTCGGTCAACCTGTCCCTGATTCCTTCTAACATGATCGTGCTGGAGTCTAACTCGCCCACGACCATGATGTATCTGTTGCCCTTATAGGATGCAAAGGGGAACTGCCCTGTTTGGTCGGAGTAGGTTGTGCTGTAGGGATCTCAGATTTTGATGTAGAGATCCTGGTCCTTGCTCCTGGTGAGTGACTGGACTGCTGCTGCTTTGTCCTCCCCCTTTGTTGTCAACCTGGCCCCTTGCCTTTGCTGATCAAGATTGCCTGTTGGCGTCTCCTTGGTCTCAGGGTACAACTTTCTAATGTTGGCTACTGAGGCAAATGGGATGCCCACCAGATGTCCAGCTGCCGCTGCATCCAGCATGGCCGATTTTGTTGGAAAGCCTAGACAGGCGTTGATGTAAGTGACACACGCTTCCACTAAAGATAAGTATTACAGACTGCTTACCTGCTCTCGACTAATTTGGAACTGCTTGTAGTAGTACTCGTATTAAATCTGATTAGCCTCTACAGCATGAAAGCTAAAACGGACTCTCTAACGTACGCGTGTCCGCAACGCCTACACGGTCTTTTCAATTGGCCAAGAGTTCAAGCCCTATACCAAGGTTTTGTGGTTAGTGGAACAGGCGACCGGCGCCCTCATCGATGTGCGGCCATCGGTAACTCAACTAAGCATGTAGTTGGCACATATCAGCGTGCTGCTCCCACTAGTTCAGCG
>JALLPA010000177.1:0-18790 GCA_036939895.1 Thalassiosira exigua
ACGGGTTGAGAAATTAGGGATGTATCACTCTTACAAGACTGCACTGCAAACGAAAAACACCGGTAACCTCCCGGTACACTCGCAAAATGTCAGAGTGTACGGGGAGGTTACCGGAATTTCAAGAGTGTACAGGTGGGTTACCGGATTTTTTTTATATTACTTAAGCTGCAGTTTCGTTTATCACGCTAAGTTTTGACACAAAAAAAGCCTCAGAGTGTACGGGTGGCGAACCGGTAGTTCATGACTGAAACATCCTCAATCACGAGTCTTTACACCAAAGATATTTTGTTGGGCCTAGTCCAGAAGGTTCTACTAGAGGAGGGATTTTTATGAAGTATCCAACAGATTCGTTGTGGCAGCACATGTGTCCAATATCTCGTGACCAGTGTAAACAGAATTCACATGCTTACAATCAAACCCCCTCTTCTACACACCACTTTTTAATTTCAGCCTGACACAGCTTCTCACTACAACTATCAGAATCGGTAGGCACCAGGATTTCTTCAAAAGGTATAGTCTTATCAGATAACAACATGGCGCGTGTGAAGCAAACTGCTCGCAAGTCTACTGGTGGTAAAGCTCCCCGAAAGCAGCTAGCAACAAAGGCGGCCCGCAAAGCTGCACCTCCTGTTGGAGGTTGCAAGAAGCCGCATCGCTACCGTCCAGGAACTGTCGCACTCCGTGAGATTCGTAGGTACCAGAAAAGCACGGATCTTCTGCTTCGCAAATTACCATTTCAGCGCTTAGCGAGGGAAATTGCTCAGAATATTAGTGCTGATCTGCGTTTTCAAGCCGCTGCATTGGCCGCATCGCAGGAAGCCTCCGAGGCATTCCTCGTTGGACTCATGGAAGATTCAAATTTGTGTGCCATCCATGCCAGGAGGGTCACCATCATGCCAAAAGATTTACAACTCTCCCGGCGAATTCGAAGGGATTATCAGAGTACGAGGTAAAAGAGGTTGAGGTGTTAAAGTACTTTCACAGAACAGAACAAAGATTAATACTACGGGCACTAGGTTGGACGGGGACCATACAATAATGTGCCGGGGGGAGAAAGTAATATAGGCATTGTGTAATGAATAAAAAAACGACGAACTATACAGTGCATAATTGTTCATCAATTTGTTGTCATAATAATGTTATGGGATACTACCGCACCACCCACATGATCAGTAATACGATGGTACTATCAAGGCTGACACCTCATCATAAGTGGACCAGATCCCGTCGTGTGTCAATCTCATCTTTTTATTCAAAACTGAAGCGGCATGGGATTTCAGTTGTTGGTGACACGAACGTCGTGGAGGTTCGAACAAGCCAATCATTCAACGTCGCACTGAGCCACTAAATAACCCACACCTCAATCCCCCCATCTCCTAGAATACATTACTTGGGTATCAAATGAGACTCCCCTCTTATCCGTAGTGCAAGTTGCATGTCTTTTGGCATGTTGGTGACCCTCCTTGCATGGATCGCGCACAAGTTTATATCCTCAAACATTCCGACGCTGAATGCTTCAACAGATTCCTGAATAGCCAACAAAGAAGTAGCCTGAAAACGATCCGCGTTGACACGTGGATAGGAACCTGGCTTTTTTAAATCCTGCAGAACTTCCCTTGCAAGACGCTGGAATGGCAACTTGCGGATAAGAAGATCTGTGCTTTTTTGGTAGCGGCGAATTTCGCGGAGAGCAACAGTGCCAGGGCGATAACGATGAGGCTTTTTAATCCCTCCCGATGCAGGGGCGCTTCTTCGTGCAGCCTTGGTGGAAAGCTGGAATCGGGGAGCTTTTCCGCCAGTAGATTTGCGAGCAGTTTGTTTCGTCCGAGCCATTAGTTAAAAAATAATGCCATGCTTGACATGGTCTTCATGTGATGTAGAGATTGTGTAGAGAGGTAACATCATCTTCGCTTGATTGAAAATGGCGCGACACACTAAAAAAAATTATACATAGGAATTAGTACAAATACAGTAGCCACACGTGACCAAATTTCAGCCCGTCGAAAATCTTCCTCACCAGACATGCCACTCACACAACAGTACCTCCTTGACAAAAAGTCCACTGCTAGCAAATGGAATCCGTAAGATCACCCATTCCTCTTGTTAGCACCCTCGTCTTCCCAACCGCCGGCCCGTCAACACTGCAGAATCGTTCCTAGATAATGAACGCAGCATCATCATGGAAAGTGGCGACGAAAGAAACACATGGATGGGGGATTATTTCGCTCTTATTGGAGATGGCGTTCTACATTCTGACAACGGCGACACTCGCTGTAAAGTTGCATTCCATATGACCTCACACGGGAAGCACAACGATGGATCAAGGATGCTCTGCCAGTACCTGGAAACTGTAGTCGACAGGGAATTGAAGAAGTGGCTACCAGACGACGCAACTGACGAGGAAAAGTTCCGTTTGAGTTTATTTCCAGCGGTGGCCCCATTGTATGCTGAACTTGGAAAATCATTCCTGCACATCAGCACATATAATGAGTTGCAATGGTCACTAGTTGATATCAATAACCAAACTGGACTGGAAACATTAGGAGAAATTCGCGAGCACGCCTTTCACAACCTCGAGAAAGCAAGGGTTATCACAGCTGGCATAGTACTCGATGGAGTTGCATTTCTCGAGGAGTACGGAATTCCTCCCCATCAATACACAGATGAACAGAAAATGAGAATGAAACAAGATCTTGCTACAATCCACCAACGTTTAGGTCAAATCCAAGCATTTAATGGCTTTTTGGCACCTGCCATTGAAGAATACTTCACAGCATTGAATCTCAACATTGAAACATGCGGTGGGGAGTTCCACGAACTGGTAGCGCAATCGCACCATTGTTTAGCATGCGTGTACGAATGCTATGCGGAACACTTATTGTCATCTAAGGAAGTTGTAAGAGATAGGAGGGTTGCTAGATTTGGTGGCTACGGAGGCCAAATGGGAGATGACATACCATTAAGCAATTACAGGAAAAGTGCTGAACATTACTTGGCAAGTGGGGTAAGTTATGCTGGACACCTCGCCATAATCTGCCAGAGGAAACCGGAGGAAATTGTTACTGTCAACAAACTGGATGCTATTTATGTCAACATATCCAAGATTGAAACTCCTTATTCTGAAACTGACAGAAAACATTTTGAATACCTCAAAGCTGCGCTGAATGGGGCGAAAGCGAGATTGGACAAGATAGAGAAGAGGATTGAAACAATCACGACAAAATAAAGAGCGTGGTTTATTTTAGCCTGAAGTAATTATAAATCATTAATCTAGATTTACGATTGTTATTTTCATGTCGCCTTCGTCTTATTTTCGGCACAAAATCTTGACATTTTCATGTCTTCTGACTTTTTCTTTGCACACCAAGACACTTCTTTGGCTTTCTTTTCCTGACACGCTTCTTTTTCACATCAAAGCACTTGACATCACGGCAACCCGCACACTTCCCGCCGATACGACTAGTTGTGTTCAGTTTACAAATTCTGCATTCTAAGAACTCTTTGACTTTCGATATTCCACCAAAACAACCTCTGCATAACCCGCCACTAACTTGGGCAAACTTCTCATGACAATTAGCACATTTCTTCTTGTGTTCTGGTTTGGCATGTTTGTAGCAAAACATTTTATCCTTGCAGACGGCGTGGACATAGCTGCCACAGGATTTGATACAACACTTCGTGCGTTCCCTTTTCTTGATGCTGACTGTTTCGATAGCTTTTGCTTTCCTTGACATCAATGCACCTTTTACCATTGCAATGGGTTCGTGATCTTTGCATTGCAAAATTTTTCCAGTAGTAGAACCGGTCATCTTTTCCCACATAAGAGAAAGATCTGCCAACTTTCGTGGGGCATCATTCTCCAAGTCATCCTTGACTTTCTTACGAGATCCTCTCGCCTCATAAAATGATCTGTCTTCATTCATTTTTGAGAAAACCCTTGCACGTGCTAGTTTGTGCGCGTCCGCAAGGGATCGAGACGTTCCCCTCTGTACCAACATGAAAATCGTCTCGCACAGTTGGTTGCCCATAATCCTCAAAAGCGTCGCTGAAGGTTCGTTGTACAGAACTACCTTGCCATCCTTTGTGTAAACCAATTCGCCATTATGGTTTACTTCCCATACTGATGCATAGACCTTCAAATCCTTTGATTCTATTAATTCCAAATAATCCACGAGATGCTCCTCAATGACTTCTTCCGAATGGTAAATATTCGTAATAACATTGTTGTATGCATTGACGAGTTTCCTTGTCCAATAATCCACAGATCGTTCAAAACAAACTTCGCGATGCACAGCGTCGAATGCCTCATGATGTAATCCTTCTTCCACTAATTTCCCAGCTTCAGTCCGCATCTTGGGGTAAATTTCCATTAACAACGCATGCTGCTTGTCTGAGAGCACTATGTTGCTGAAATCATCTTTTATTTCAGATGGGGTGTTAGACAATTCCCCAATCTTGGATGAAGTCAAAACGTCAGGCTTTTGGCGTTTCCTTTCAGAAGATGGCCTTTCTTGCACGTATTCACTTTTTTCCACCCATTCCTCATGCTTCTTGTTCGACCATTTAAGTCTCACATATTCCTTACCGCGAAAAGTCACAAAACCAGTCAGTTGCCTAACTGTTATATACGACGATTTTTTCCCGACAAAAGCACATTCATCTCTCTTAATACGACTTTCTTCAAGCACAAAATATGGACTATTCTCCCTTAGCTTTGCAATGACTCCAGTTATTTTTTTACCCTTTTCGCCGTATGGCGATATCTCGTCTACAGGGGAACACTGTGTAACGTCCTTTCGCCATTCACCGTCGTCTTTATCACCATCCCAAAATGTTATTTTCTTTTGTTCGAAGAATTGGTTCCGAGTCGTCTTGAGAATTGTGCGCTTGTGATGTTCCTGTTCCCTCACATGCTTGGCGTTCATCCGTTTCATCTCAAGTCGTCGTTGACGCCGCAAATATTCCTCGCCAACCCCCGGTGGTTCCATGGCGACAATTCGGCCGTCGCGGGTTGGATTAATGTGTTGATTGTTCTGTGTGAAGACTTTGTAGCACTATTGACAAATGGGTGTGTGTGGTGGTGTGCTATGATACCGCGAAGCATCAAAAGCAGAAGACATCATGTTACACCGTAAAGAAGTGTTGCTTGATGCGTGGCTGAAATTTGGGCACGTGTGGCTACGTAGGTTGTACTTATTCCGTTGTATGCCGGATCGCACTCTCGCGCGTCTTCTCGTTTGTAATCACACTCTTGACCATCAACCACAAACAGGAAAACCCGAAAACAATACCATATAATGAAATGTCGAACGAGGGTCTTCCACTTCTATCCAACAAATAATGTTCCACCATGGCGACAAACAGCGGGTTGAAAATAAAATTCTCAGGCACCACTCCCAAGGGAATGGGTACCAAGCCTGCAACTCTACCGATAACGCTAGAGCTGCAATTAGAAACAAGCACACCCCTCGATATGATGAATGAAATGATTCTTGATGGCTTCAAAGTCAAGAGAAATGACAGAGCAAATTATCAACCTGAGTTTATGGTCGGATTTCCTCCAAAACTGCTTGATATAACGGGGAAGCATGTTGTTGGAGATTTGTCCTTGCGATCCAACGAAAATGTAATTGTCCGTATATGTCGTAGAGAAACACCACTTCGACCGAAGAGAAAAGCAGCCGAGGTCGCCAAGTCTTCCTTTAAGGATGCACTCAAGGCCCAAGACGCAATGATCAAACGTAATCTGATCAAAAAAAAGAAAGTATCCACCTCGAAAATACGGATAAGTGGACCAGGCCATCGTTTATCAGACGGCAAAGATGTTTCCAACACTGCTAAAGCCCATAATCTATCTTCGAAAGAGATCAAGACAGAAGAATTCCGCCGTACATTATCTGACCATACAACTTTTTACCCATCAGGAAAGAGAAATCACTTACAACCAAAAAGATGTCATCTCGTTTTAAAGAACAAGGATGACCTATCGTCGTTCTTAGTTCAGGCTTTCAACAAGGGTAGTGGTGGGGAACCGTTCAAGCAAATACGAGCAGTATACAAAAAGGCCCTGGCAAATATGCAGGAAATTTCCCAGGCACAAGCTCGTGTACATGCGGCAACAATTGGTCAGTTCTTTATGGCCCCTGTGAAGAGTGTCGAGGTTGATGCCGGAACGATGTTGGGATCGACATTCAACCAAATAGGAGGAGATGATTGTGTGTCCCACCAAATTACTTATGGAAAAGAGATGTCGAAGACGGGATGGCAGTACATTGACAGAGTAAGCGTTTTACCACTGGACATTATAAAGAGTGTCATTGAGAATGCTTACACGAGCAAAACTGATGACGACGATGATTTCGACGATGATGACGATGACGACGGCAACAAAAATGTGATTGATACCGGAAAGGAGCTTTTGCGCCCTATCGCAATTGCTCAGACGATGCCACAACTGTTCTGGTCAGTAGTTTCCCACTGCAGACCGTCCTCAGATTCAGAATATTACTTACCCGTGGAAGATATGCTCCGACAACTTCTACCACACTTAGACTGGTCTTTTCTCAACCGTGACGGAAGACAACGATTATTGAGTGAACAAGCAAGAGAAAACCTTAGGCAACAAAAGATGACAAAGCTCAATCGCGATGAATGGATGCTTGTTACGCCGACGGAAGACGACGAAAACGAATTGATTGAGTGCATATCATGGGATGAAGAGGCAAAGGAATGCAATATGGCCAGAGCCTATAGTACCTTGATGATACGTTCCAAGTCTGAACCATGTTGTTTAAATTGGAGACAATTAGCAAACACGGACGCCAAGTATTTATACGACAAACTGATCCGGGAATGCGCGGAATCAGCTATTGAACCACCTTCACTGAAGTCAGTCGAAACATGGATAATGGTCGCTCGGAACCTTTCCATAGATGAGATTGTGAATGAAATCGTTGGTACAGATGAAAACATCTTTGGATTGCTAGAGGCACTCCATTCAAATACTCCTAAAGATTTAATTACTTACTGGGGTCGACATCCAAAATTGTTGTTGAAGACTATGGGAGATCACCCTAAAAATGATGATGATCTTTTTCATGACCGATACAAGGAACAGGATGTAAGGCGTTGGATTAGTCGAGCAAAGGTTGCAATAAAGATATGTCCTTGGCTTGATGATTATTATAGTCAGTTTAACAAGTAAAGTCTTCTATTTATGTTCATATTTGTAATTTGATACATGTGTAGTTATTATTTGTTAGACATGCTTATGTTTTCACAATGTTGAGTTCCAATGATTAACTCCATCAATGGGTGCCTTTCCAAGAATGATGCCATGGAGTATGGGTGCATTCCATCCACAACCCTTGCTGCAAAACACGAGATGTTGTTGAACTTTTCACTTCCGGCAGGCTTTTGTGTACTTCCACAACAACCAATAATGATTTCATCACACCATCAACGTTTGAACTTCCACAACAACCAATCATGATTTCATCACACCGTCAATATTTGAATACTTTTTGAATATCCTCTGGAGATTTGTCCTATTTGTCAAGTAATGAATGATGAATTGAGTCGCAACTTGTCGCAGTTCCGTCCAAAGTTAGATATATACACACCCACCCACATGTAACGCAATAAAATTGCTAAACTGGTCAGCTTTAGCAACGGTTGAATTCCCAAGTAGTCCGCCGCAGCATGCAGTTCAAACAGAGCGTTTTGGTCTACATCAACCATTACAGCATACTCCTCCTGAACAAAGTCGCGTATTCTCGTAGATGTAAAGGGGGTGACTATTTCTCGCACTTTAGAAGACAATAACGTCATCAACTCGTAAGTTATTGATTCAATTTTCATTGTCCGTAATATTGTATCGAACGAAAAATTGGAAAAAACTCACTCGGGTCTCGTTTGTAACATTCCATATATTTCACGATCTCAGCCAAAACAAATGAGTTAATCGCGTAGAGCGGAATCTCATGAACTACCTCACCGCCTTTGCCATTATTTCTGTCCGTATCACTCCCATCAGTACTGTCTTCGGTGTCAAGACATTGATTAACGAAACAGGAGAGTGTGGCTATATCACTTGGAATTTTATATCTTTTCCCTTCTCTACTTATCTGAGTTTCAGCATCGTTGAATACCCACATTGAGACAATCGGTGAGAATTCGTTTGTACTGTGGCCCCCCGCTATACTACATAATCTCTAATCTCTTATTGCACTCACCAAGGTAACAGTTTGTATAGCATTATCATTTTCCATCATTGCTTGATGGTTGACGAAGTCGACCTGGGCGGCGGACTGTTCGTAAATCACCACAATGTGGTGTGCAGTGCGTTGGGGCAGTTTTTGGTGGTAGTGTGTAGCGTCTATGTTTGGGCTGAAATTTTAGACAGTGTGGTCACGTGACTTTGTAACGATTCCTACATAGATGTAGGTATCAATACAAACACTAACTACTTACAGGTGGGTTACACTTACTATTTCACAAATATCTACCGTAGGAAGTATTCATACAAACAACTCCTCAAGTACATCAATTCCAGGAGATTTCAGCAACAGACACAACAAATTATAGTTGTCTTTGAAACCTAGATGCACATCCTTTTTGATAGTGGTCCACAAGGTGGAGACATCACTTATAATGATAGCATTGTAATAATATTTCGAATCAGACAGCTTGCGTGAAAGATCATGATATGAACAGACGGTAACAAAATCCCGAAGACACATTGAAGATGCATGATAAAAACATAACTTGAGCCATACCAACATTTTTGAAATTTCCTGTGTTTCCCAGCGGTCTTTTGTGACAATGAGAGTATGCTTTACATCACGTTTGTCGACATGAAGTTTTTCTTCCTTCAGAAATAATATGATTGAACTAATGATTGCTTTCCAATCTGTTGTGTGACAATTAAGTCTGTAGAACTGTGGGTTGGACGTGTGCGCTACCAATCGTGGCTCAGTAGAATCAAGAACATAGACTCTAGAAGTCATTTGTTCCATTGCTTCAATCCACTTCTGTGATGTCATTCGATTGCGATTTCTCTGTCCGTTCAAGCCACTTACGAAATGACAACAGAATGCAGAATCATTGGCGCCAGGGGCAAAGAAAAGTGATCCCTCTGGGATGAATTTTGATTTGAGATGAGCTTTGACAGAGCATCCTTTTTTTGTGCAAAAGCGGTCGTACATGCCGAAGCCATTTGCTCTGCCTATAATTCCGCAGCAACGATCCAATGTAAATGTTTCGTTGATATGAACAATACCAACATTCTTGCTCTCGAAACCCTTGGGACCTCCACTGTAAGGGAATATTCCAACTGCAGCGTACGCTGCCTCTCCGATGACACTCCCTCCTGCAACGACTGATTGACGAGCAGCTAGCTTGTCATGTAATGTGGAGGTAAATGTGATTTTCCAAAACTTTTTGCTGCATTGCGTATTAGGATTAGGATTATCGATCACGATTGTGTCACTTGTTTCCTTATTAACTTGTTTCTCCTTGTGTTCTGCGTTACACGAAGTTTGTTGTTCGATGACGATCTTGTCACTTGTTTCCTTATTGAGTTGTTTCACCTTGTGTTCTGCATTACACGAAGTTATTAGTTTGATTGTTACTGTAATTTCGGCACTGTCTTCAATGGAGTGAAACATTTTCTCATGCATACTGCGGCGATGGTGGCGGAGACCGATGGTGGCGGAGACCCTAAATGGATGGTTTACAATGTTATTTTTTGATATTGTGTGTTGGCCTGTGTTGGCGTTGGGCGGCTACAATACCATAATATTTTAGTAATTTACATGGTGGGGCTGAAATTTTGGTACATGTGGCCACGTGTTTTGTATTGATTCCTACGCAAGAAAAATTAATGTTACATCTTCTACGGCTTACAAATATAAATATAATATTTCCTTCCGAGACAGCACATTCAAACAGAGGGTGGCGTTGGGTGGCTACACTATGGTACAGTAGCATTTGTCGGATTTTAACACCCATGAAATGTATCAATTAGTGGACATTTGGTGTCAACGGTCAATTAAAACAAGAAGAAAATGAATTTGACCTGTAAAGTTTGCAAGCTTTCATCCATTTACGACGCCCCTCAAGAGGGTACAAAGTATGTTCATTTAAGCTGCATGGGATGTAAAACAGAATTCCTCCGCTGCGCCGATTGTGAATTACAAGTTGATCTCAGAAATAGAACATTTGTGAGATTTGGACGGACTCCGGTCTCCTATATGAGACAACATTTTAGGGTTGCACACAGACACACGTTAAGCGACAAAGAGATCCCTACACAAGATCATCAAAAGGTTAAACGACAACGCGTAGAATACGAAGAGGTTTATTCTCATGAAGATCATGACCTGGTGGACGAACACGATATCTTCGGAGATTCGGGTGGGTGCGGTGTTGACTGCAACGGCATGGGTGATGTTAACGAAGATGATACTGGTGATAGTTCATCAACGGCGGAAGATTATATGGATGACAAAAATCTGTTCAATCCACTCCTCATACAGAATGAAATGGATAACCAGCTGACGGAATGGGATGATATACAAAACAAAATATTTGAGTGTTATCACGATTACATAATGTGTGACCTGGATCCGAATTCTCCACCTATGGAGGAAGTATCCCCGTTGGATACTGACGAAGATGTTGCTGAAAATGCTGACATGCTTGCTATCACCGCAGGTGAGGAAGCTGATAATTATTACAGATATGACGATTTTTCGTTCTTAGACACTCGGGAAGAACATGATAAGTTCGTAAGAAAGAATAGTCTTCGGAAGTGTCACTGTCAAAACCAGCTATATTTCTATCAGAAGTATTTCCAGAAGGCTAAAAATAATTGTGACAATACAGGGGGTTATCGTGGTTTGGTGGGAAGGGCGAACGTTGGCAATCGTGAGAACGTGCATATACTTGTGGACGAAAGGGAGGCACGAGTTATATTCAAGTACCATCACATCATCATGAAACTTCCCGGTGAATACAAACAAGACTTTGTGACATATGACAATGAGAAATTTGAACTGTTCGGATTGGGGTCCATAAATCACGATAATGTTATGACAAAATTCCCACGTGAAATGAAAGAGGTTAAGAGATTTTTCACAAATGGCGCGCACTCCATCATGAAGAATTTCCCTATTCCGGAGGTATTTAACATAAACAATCATGCATGTGTCAGTTTGCAAGAGACGATTAGAATTATGGCTGGCCACCATGGCTTGTTTGGATTTGCCTGGGATGGTCGAACAAAGGAGCCCAACAAAGACGGACTGAATGGTACCCAAGCAATGGCCGACCTCGTCAATGACATAGTTGATGCCATGAAAATGGATGGATTATCGGATGAGTCTATTCGTGAGACAAGTATTGGCTGGGTGTACTTTTGGAGTGACTCGTTCCTTCGATGTTTTGTTAAACAAAAGGATAACAGTGTCTGGATTATGACCGCAACCATTTGCCCTCCACTGGAGGAAATGAACACTGGCAAATACACACATGTATTGGCAATGGGGAAAAGTACTGAGGACCACACACCTGTCATTGAATACTACCACAGAGAGGTCAAAAAATTGATGAAGGGATTTCTCACCTATTTCGGAGTCGCAAATGAAATTCGACGTATGTCGGTCGGATTCCTATTCCACTCGTCTGATAGACCAGAAAGACAATTTGTCACTAACACAAGGAAGGAGGGCCATTTCGGAAAGTGCGCCAACTATGCGTACTGTGTTGACTTCGACAAACTACCAGCATGCAAGGAATGTTACAAAGAAATCACTTCCAAAATTCTTGCCCGGAATCACATTTCAGAATCTCGCCCATGCAACAAATGTTTCCGATGGAATATTGATCCAAACGACCCATTTCAATCAAGTTGTCCTGTCCCAGAGAACTATCCTTTGGGACCAGATGAAATAATTTTGGAAGGAGAGACATTGAAGCCACCACACACCCGTAGACCTGGAATGCGATTCATTGGGCCAGTGCTACTCACAGGGGAATTCATGGTGTCAGTTTGTTTGTTTGCGTATGAGGCAAGGAGATGTAATTATTGGTCGAAAGCAAACATGGAAGAATATCTGCGCACATGCAATGTTAGACACTCGCGGATCGAGCATATCGAAGCAGTGGTAAATACAGACAAAGCCAATCAAACGAGATCGGGGGTTGAGGCTTTAGTGCCGTTAGTATGGCTTCCAGAATACGATTGCTTTAAGAGACACAGATGTCCCATGGCGCCTATGCATGCGATTGCACATAACATGACGACACATGTTATGGATTTTCATCACCAGATTCTCTCGAAGTGGAAGAAGTTTAACGAGTTCGTATCTTTTGCCAATAAGATTATTTCGCACATCGAATCTTTCAAGTTGGAATGGTGCAAGGTGAAAAGTCTTCCAAAGGCATCATGGATTGGAGAGAATAAAATGGGCTTTGTCCGTCTGTCTTCCTATTTGTATGGCATGTATTTCCTGAATGCAAACATTAATTCAGAGCTAAGCATGCACGTCGCAGACATGAAGCGTATGATCAATGCTTACCATGCCCTTGTATCTTTGTTGATGTCAAAGAAACCAAATTCTGAGTATAATGCACGGGACCACATGAGACTGTTAATGTCAACGGCTCACTATGCACACCTAAATTTTGGTAATTTTTCAGATTCTGAGAAGGACGCAAATAAAAATATCAACCAGAAGTCGAACAAGAGTAATGGGAAGACCAATGACCTTATGCAAAGCATTACAAGGGAAGACATACTTGAGTTGCTTGATAGATTAGATATTCAAAAAGCCAGTGGCATGCAGACCAACAGAGCCAGACTTGGGAAGATACCGATGAATCACCTTAGGCAAAGACTCAAAGATATGGGTGCTGCAACTAATGGGAAAAAAGTAGAACTGCAGGAACGACTATTTAAAATGTTGCTTGGAAGGGATGTTGAGCTGACTGCAACGAGCAGTGTGATTCAAAATACTGACCAAGGAATAGCTATTAAGAACGATGACTTAGTATGGAATAAAGGAGCATGGCTTAGTTTCCTGGCTAGCATTGAGGACCAACATGAGTACTTGGGTCCACTGACCTTAATCTGGTAAGTGCAAATTTTAGGTGGCTACACTTGTATGAAACGATATTTCAGCTAATCCTGAACACCTGCAGGGAGGCTAGAGACGAAAATTCTATTCAGGATCCAAAATCGATCCTATGGGCTATGAGAAAATGCCAACTGTACCGTGAAGGAAAGATTAGGCTACTTCATAAGCTTACAGGCATGGAATTTCTTAATAGGGAATATGTGTCTGTGTCTACTCGGCCTGATCGGTATAAAGGTTATCATGTTTTTCAAAATAAATCGGAAGTAGAGGATAGATTTAAATCAGGAAAACCTTTGTCCTGCTTTCGCCTAGATGGTGATTGCAATGCAGTCCATGTTGCATTCACCAGAGGAGAACCAGAACAAAGAGGAGATGAACATGAAGTCACTTTCCTATCATTTCGCTATCACACATCACAAATGTACACTCATGAGACAGGAATGCAGTTCTGTAGGTTTGAGTGTACTAATGAGGTTTCATCGGTTAGAAAAACAAGCTTGAATTTATTGGATTATGCACTCATGTTACCCTATTCAAAGATGGGTTTTCCATTCCAAAGACAGTTTACTCTCGTGTATTCTGATTGGGACGTTCTTTTGTGTGATAACAATGATCCTGATAGCAGTAAGGGACCCGTCTCAGTTCATTCCCCTTTGTTTGAATGTGATGTCTTGTAATGAAATATTATATTAATATTTGTAAGTCGGAGGAGATGAAACATTTCGTAGGAATTAATACAAAACACGTGGCCACATGTACCGAAATTTCAGCCCAACCATGTAAATTACTAAAACATTATGGTACAATAGTGTCAGCCTCGCGATGAAAAGAAAAGCATACATTATTTTTATTTCTATTTTACCTATTACGTAGCGTAGAGTCATGTTTCCCGCAAAATCCAACCCCGGGAATCTAAAGGGACAATGATAAAGGCGAACAAAGTATGGGAAGTGGTTCTAAAAGGAAATGTCCGTCGAAATCGGTCATTAATGGGTCATTTAGAGTGGTGGGTGGTGGGTGTTTAAATATATGGAAACCAAATCGCGCCAGTTTCTTTGGAGAATGGAAGTGCACGGTGCCATCACATGTTTATCTTTTGATTTTCACTTTGTTATGTCTCTTTTTAAAGTACTAGATCCTACTTTAGGTACCCGTGGCCACACGTGTCAAAGTTTCAGCCGCGCAATTGTTTGATATCTTTTTTTCCATGAACAGCCACATCATAAATAATTATTCTTCCCGAAATGATGTCTCCACCAAATAATCCACAACCCGTGGTTTTTAACATTAATAATACTCACGGAAACAACTATGTTAACCATGGTGTCCGGTCACAGACACGAGAGACCACAGGTGAGGAGTGTGCTCAAGCGGGCCACGTGCTCGCTCATAGGTCACCTCTTCCTGAGGCTGAAAAGACGGGCGAATTTTCCACACCTTCGAACAATATCATGGGTTTCCGTGAAGGGGAAGACACAAACTCTCTCGACAAAGGAATAGGAACTAGTTCCAATGCCTCGCATTCACCCAACAGAGAGCGTGACCCGGAATACACAACAGACCCAAATCATCCGTCCATTGCTGCGCAAAATAAGATCGTAACAACCACAGACGGACTTGGTATGGTGGCAAGTGCCACACCATGCAAGATCAGTGTTGAGACAAACAGGGAAGGCGTTGTTATATTGGATGGCGGGCTCGTTCCGTACAAAAAGGGGGGTCTCACTGTTGCACATGCAACAAAATACTGGTCCTATTATTCTCATATCCTTCCTGGCATGAACCGTACTAGCTTTCCTGCTGTTACAGAGGAAAATATGCATGATTTCCTTCAAAGGTTATGCTCAATCCGCCAAGATGTGGTCAAAATCGGGAAAGCTTCATTCGAAGCAGCCATTGTCGAAGCGTTCAATCAAAGCGGACACACTAGCAGAGGTCAGCCAATAACCAGCACTGCTGATGTTGAAGACCTTATCTGTAATTGGAAGGGAAGTGTCTTAAGTTGTCTCCAGATCAATTGGAGAAACATTCACAGTCTCAACACCGAGAACAGTGAATTTCTCAAAGAAACGCTTCCCATGGCAATTGTTGTGCATGGAGCAACTCATGATCCGCCGTATACCATCAGTGACGCTATCAGTGATAAGGCTGATACAAAAAGAAGGGTGTCGAATCATGGCTTAGTCAAACTTGCAAACTCTGCCTGTGTAGATGTAAAGAAAAAATTTCAATATCTTGAGGAAAAGGTATTTGGAATGTCTGTGAGAACCAAGGCAGGGGGCAAACAGCATGCACATGCTGATCATTATGAGATTGAAATTTCGTTTGATAATCAGGCAAAAGGACGATCTAAGACATACATATTGGTGCAGAAGCGATTGTTCAAGGGAGGGCATTTTTCTGACATTAATCCACCAACTGAACAAGATCTACGAGCACATCTCAATAGTGGGGATGAAGTTAAGATCCTCTTACAAGCTGCTGTCTCAAGAGCAAAGAGGGCAGGGATTTCCCGGCAAGTGCTATCATCATGTATGGATGATTGCTATCGAGAGGTAAACTGTTCATCAAGCATCACTCTTCCTCCTGATTTGGATGATGTACTTGATCTAAGTGCGTCTATAGAAGGTGAGTCATCGTCCATCGACTGTTTCTCTCGGGATAGAAGGATGGAGCAACATACTCCATCGACAGAGAATCCCCCACAATTGGATGAATACTGGAGGATTCCGCATGAACAGCCTTTGCAGCTGGGGCAGTCTTGGCAGTGGCAGCACCAGCAGCCTCCAAATATAGAGTTGCGAAAACAGATCCGGTGCATACAGCGGATGAAGCCGAATCAATTGAATGGGCAGGAGCAACAGTTTGAAGTGAGGGCTACGCGGCACAATGAAGAAATGACGCAGATGGTACACAATGAGCAGGAGAAGTGGATTGATCCCCATCAACAGGTGCACAGCAGAGATGGAGGTAAAACTGGCACAGAGCCAAAACAGAATAGTGGTCTACATCTACAACAGCCACTTCAGATTGAGTCAGAGAAGCAGCAGACGACACTGAAACCTGCAGAGCCACAACAGCTGAGTGATCTACAGCTGTTGGAGCGATTGAAGGAACGGGTGCGTCGACTTGAGCAAGATGCTCAGCAGCGGGAACAACAGCAATTGCAAATAGCAATGGGGCATGATCCAAGCCAGGATGGTCTGCATGATGAGCAACCGCAAGAAACTCAGCGGGAGCAATGGCAGCAAACACAGATGACGACGGGACAGGGGACCAATGCACTTGATTTCTTCGAGTCCTCCTCAGAAAGACTGTTGTCTGGTCTGCAGAAGACCACTAATGGGTATTGTGATGATGGTGAATCGAATTCAAGTCTCGACCTTGGAGAGGAATCGATCAATATGCAGCAGCAGTATCCAGTTCAGTCCATCCTTCATTCTAAGTTAGAAACAAATGGTCAGCAAAAGTACTTGATCAGATGGATGGGAGATCATAAAGATAGTTGGCAACCTAAAGGCAACATAACATCTGATGTCATAGAAGAATTCGACAAGAGAAAGGTTCTAGAGAAAGCAAACGAGCACTTGGCTAAGGTATCAGTGTACTCCATTCAAGGTATACTTTTTGCTATTTCCGTTTTGCCTTCATGTGTCACTCACATTGGATTCATTTCTTCATGGTGAATTAGGATGCCACAGATAAGGTTGTTCATACCATCTTGTATTCTAATAAGAAAGCTGGAAAGTCCAGGCTGTACAAGGTTCGTTGGGTGAAGGAGTACCCTGATGAATGGTTACCTTATAACAAGGTTCCAAAAGGCTTAAGAGTCGCTTTCGAGAAAAGGAATGCCACTCGAAGAAAGGGGCAAAAGGAACAAAACACTTCGTCTGTCGAGACCTCTGTCAAGGCGAATGCCGTGGCTCAGCAAAATGAGGTAGAAGTATTTATTTTCATGTAGCATGAATGTAATTGTTTGACTAACATTGGTTATCTTCTTCTATTTTGTGTGTTTAGGATGCAAAACGCAAACAGGTGTCACAAACACCTGCTGAAAAATCTGGAGAAAGAGAGTCGGTGGTGAGTGAATGATAAACTGCCTTTGTCTCCTGTATTACTTTTCCCCTCAAGCGTACAATTTTTTATTTCTTTCTTCTTCCCATTTTTTTGCACCGTGAGTACAGACGAGTGCCTCATTGTTTCCTTAGCACCCTCGCATTTGGCATGTAACGTCCTTTCCTTTTTAGCTTCATTACAAGGGTCTCAAAAGCGGTCTCGTGAGTATCTGGTGTACTAGTGTCATATATTCACCTCTTACGTGAAATTTGTGCTCAACATATGTGCACTTTTCAGTATTACCCTTGTCGAATGTCTCGTGGTGGGTTCTCAAGCTGCAGGAAGATCATGTGCAGTATCTGCATGGAAGATATGATGGACAGTCCAGACACTGATCTTGCTGACAGGCATGGGAACAAGTTAAAGAGAAGTAGACGTCAGATAATCGAATTCATGACAAAGCCAAAATCAAAATGTGTAGTAGATTGGAGCAAGTGTCACCATGATATCGCAGAGGGCTTTCAGAGAGAAAGCGATTTCACATATCTGAAGAAGTCTTTTCGTGATGGAATGAGGAAGACTGGGAAGGCTGATTCTCTTCTTGACAAGAATTGCATGAAATGCAACAAACCCCTGCTTCTTATAGACGAGGGTGGCGATGGTGACTGATTATAGACATGAAACGTCTGCTCCTTTCCACGAGTTTTGCGATGATGACTTATGATTGACGTTGAGGTTTGGAACATGTTTGATGACACAAAGGGTTGAGTGGCCCATTGCCACGATGCCTGATCACCCTTTCATTGATGTGGACAATTTTATGGTGTGGTAAAGGAATCCCAGTGGGTTTGAGTAGACCGTCGCGGTGGACTAGGGAGCATGCTGCTGGGGCTGAAAATTTGTCACCTGTGGCATTTTGGTGGGCTCGGGGTGGTGGGCAATGTGAAGGGGTACTGTAGGCAAGTAGGCGTAGCATAATTTGTAAGCCTAAGCTAGCTTCCAGCTGTAACCTACCTACCTCCAGTAACCCGCCAGATCCCTCCCATACGTAGGAATCTCTACTTCGGAACAATTATGCGAACTCCGGTAACCCTCCCGTACACTCCGGTAACCCTCCCGTACACTCCGGTAACCCTCCCGTACACTCCGGTAACCTTCCGGTAACCTTCCGGTTACCCTCCTGTGCACATCCGGTTACCCTCCTGTACTCTTCCGGTATGGCACCGGTTAACAATTTTTTAGCTACTAAGTAAAGCAGTTATAGCTACTATTTAGTTTGAAATGAATTCTAAGACTTACTGAGAAGTCCGTTTTCTCGTAAAAAAATACCAATTCCTATCGTACGTAGAACTAAATCTGAAAGCTGCTATACGTCTGAAATTTCCGGTAACCCTCCCGTACACTCCGGTAACCCTCCGGTAGACTAGTGTACAGGAGCATTACAGAAGTGTACCGGGAGGTTACCGGAAGCGACCATTCGGATGGCTCCGGTAACCTCCCCGTACACTCGAGTGTACCGGGAGGTTACCGGTGTTTTTCGTTTGCAGTGATCCGGTATATTTGCTTGATATCTCTCATATAGTCTGATGAGATCG
>JALLPA010000178.1:0-18744 GCA_036939895.1 Thalassiosira exigua
GTATAGAATAACGTCTCACTTATTTAGCCGAGCTACTTTGTACCTCATCTTAGTGCTCTTCAGTAGAGCTTCTGGGACCGGCGCTGCCGGGGACTGGGGGATCAAAATGACCGGTGAGGCCACACCAATAGCGTGAGCTTGTTAGCTCGATTTTGGCGGGAAACTATCCCGGCTCGCTCACAAGATCAACACTACGTACACCAGACCCTGCTACAACAGTCTTTCAGGCCTATTCTCCCCGTCGCCAGCCTCAGCGACACAAAATATCGATCTCTCTCGGGGAAGATCAATCAAGCGACGACACACTCCCCTCTGCCGCCGCCGTGTCCCGCCCACGATGATGCGTCTCGGACATGCACAGCAGCTGTTCCGGTGCCTTCTCCTCCTCCTCTCTTCCCTGCCGTCGCCCTCCCGGTTGGCCCGTCCTCTTTTCGCTGGACGCCTCTGGGGAGAAGAGGGCATCCTCATAGGATTGATGTGCCGCTGTCGAGGGATGCAAGTTGCCCGCGAAGAAGAAGCAGAGAGGATGCAGCGTATCGGCTCATATGAACCTTCCACGTTCCAGGCCTACTTTGGACAAGATTTTTGATCGATATACCTCTGTTGCCGCTGCCGCCGCACCAAGGGTTACTCCTTCTCCAGACAACTTCGCCATGGCCATAGACGCCTTGGCGTATTAAATCGGATTTGAAATTATTTAAAACGGACTCTCTAATACAGCCATCCTGCAAGCCTGTACGGTCTTTTCAATTGGCTAAGGGTACTGGCCCAACACCAAGGAAACGTGGGGAGTGTCTCAGGCAACTGGTGCCCTCATCGATGCACGGTGCACGGCAACCAGCTAAGAATGTAGCTGTCACATATACAACAGGGGCCCACTAGTTCTTCATGGGAGTCACTGCTAAGGTATGGCCCTGCAACTTTTTGCGTTGCCGAGGGGGGGAGATTTAGCTCAATGTGTCTCACTGAGTTGGGCTGTGAGAGTGAGAGGGGCTTCCGCTCCTTGTCAAGTTGCGTGACAGGTTTCTGTGGCGTGCAAACAGCTACCTTCCTCTTGCGTTTGCTTAGTACCTCTCTGCGCGGGGGGCGGCGGGCGACGCCGCCTCGCAGGTCGCGGCGGAGGGCGGCGCGGTCCTCGTCCGCTTTGCTGGTCGGCTTTGCCTCACGGTGGGTTGTGTGGGTGGGGCGTTAAGGGTACTGGGTTGCCGTATCCAGCTCGCCAGGAGGGTGGATTCGGGGGGAATGGAGTCCAGGATAATGTTTGCCATCCTGTCACAAACATTAACATGGTCAACAACTGCTTGTGTGTAGGTCACATCGCTCATGGGGACGCCCTTGGCAATGAGGGCACTCGAGAGGACTGTGAAGACACCGCACTCAAAACCATTCTCTTGGAGGGGGCAGTGGGTGTTCATGTCCTGGCATTCCCAGAGACGGCACCAGTCGCCGTATCAGATGCACCTTGGTCCTATAAGGCAAATTGTGTCATCATAGATGTATTTCCTCAGTGCTCGCAGGTAGACTTCATTGTCGCGATGACGCCCCAAATAATCGTAGAGCTCGATCCTCCTGGTGGTGAAATCAGACAAAAGCAAACAACCAGTGGTAGTTGCCCTTGTTGATGGGCACAACCAGCTTGCTAAGGTTGGTCAGGCCACCTTCAATGCATCTGCTCCACCTATCAACACCACTGTAGCAGTAGCCAGATGGCCATTCGTGCACCTGCAGGAGTTTGCTCATGAAGTGTGAGGAGAACATGTGAACCCCTGGGGTCTCTGGTTGGATAATGACCTGACAGAAGTAGTTGACGATCTTGTCATTGATCCACTCTCCCGGAGCAAAACGAGAGAAGCTGTGATCTGTTACAGTCTCGAGCCCCCCTACAAGGACCCCACTACCAGTCCCTCGGCGCTCGACCTCGGGGGAGGGGCGGACCAGCAAGGTAACAATATGCCTGCGACGGGCTGGAGAGACGTTTGATGACAAGAGAAGTCTCCATGTGTCCACCTCTAATGCTCTTGCTGTCGGGGATGGCGGTTGGACAACCCTACGCCTAAAAGCACCCTTGCGCCGCTTGGCCGGGGTGGTTCCAGCCATGCGTGACTTGGGGCGCCGTAGGCGCGGCGCCTTTGGCGCAGGTGGGGGAACGATATCGTCATCCGGTCCCTCGAGAACGGCATTCGTCGTTGGAGCAGTGAATTTCCCATCCTTGATGATTTTATTCCACGAGCAAGCCGTGCCATTGGACACACGGAGCGCGTGATCCTGCGCCTCTCATCCAGCCTGGACCGCACACAGTCAGAGCATCTGATCCTCAAGTGACGTGCTGAGAAGGTCTTCCTCAGGTATCTCCAAGAGGCACCGGCATTCGGGGGCGACCATCTCCAACCTCTGACTGAGCATCTTCTTGATCTCACAGGCAGAGAAGTCCTGTGCTGACCTCACTTTCGAACCCTTGCCGTGGTGGTGCTTGGTGATATTCCTGCAAATCCACTGTGCATGGGTAACCTCAAGTATCTTGCCGATGAAGCTGAGGGAAATCTGCCTTTTGTTTTCACAAAAAAATAAACCGACAAAAATTTAGTAAGAAATTGACACTGATCATTCATCATTTTCAGCCATCTTCCTGTGACAATTACTGTCACTGTCTCATGAAAATCATATTTTCCAGCAAGGGAGGATAAAATACCTTTGGGTTTCTAGTGATCAATCACGCGAATACACAACAATTTCAAATTCCTTGCTTTCCTCACCCATCATTCTGGATCAGTCTTTAGTGTGAAAGTTTGCTAGTGTTGTGAGTTTTTAATCATAAAAATGAGTTACATATTCGTCGGGCACTCCGGAAAAAAGCTTGTGTTTTCACAAAGCATGAGGAGATCAATCTGCTCCCGTCCCAAAAACTTGGAATAAAATTTTGATGAACGGATCGAGACAGTTTTTCTAAACGATGACTAAATTATTACCTGAAAATTGATCAATTTCATTCGTATTTGAAAAGAATGGAATTCGTTGCAATGTTAAATTGTGATGTTTTTCCAAAAAGTGATGAAAAAAGCAAGCTTCTGCGTTTTAGCCGAAGTTTTCCAAAACCTTGATCTTTTCGAATCACCGTAGAATTTGTACTGGTTCGTACGCAGAGAGGCAAAAGTTTTGGAAAATCCTTCTTTTAAAATTGTGACGAAAACTAAAATATCAAGCTTTCATCAAATAATAAACAAAAACCCTCATATTTTAAATTATCATGTTTTTGCGAAATCTTGATGAATACCCTTTCTCACTGGCAACGGAACACGAAAGCCCTTGCTGAATTACGATTCACATCAAAATCGTTTTCTTTTATTTGAAATAAAATAAAAAAGAAACCCGTGCCATAAAATACTTCGATCCAACCGCCGGCGCTTGGCGCGGGACCAATAAGACGCACGCGTAAAAATAAAAGCAGAGAAACGACATACATACGATAGGTACCTACGTGCCCACTAGAGCCTCCCACCAATTCCTGTTGTCTGGCGGGCTCGTGTGGGGGTTCTGAGTAGGCCTGAGTATTGTGCCAGGACGAGCAAGACTGTGTGTTAGGTCGGGCATCCGATCTCATGTTTTTGGACCCCCCCGTCCTATCTCATGTTTTGAAGTTTTTTGCACTCTAGAAGTTTATCTTCTGATTTTGCCGAATCTGGAACTTTTAGGTACCCTACATCATTTCCATTATTTTCAAATAGTCAACCTTATTTCCCTCAGCTTCACTTTTATCACTCCTAAAATATCCGATACTACTACAACTTTTCCCCTCCCCCTTCGGCACTACGATATTTCAGTTACCTCTTTATCAAGATTAAGAGAGGATAAGCCAGTATCTGCAGGCAAAGTATTGTCATCTAGTAATTGGTTTCAATAGTAATTGCTGATATAAATGTGATCCTTATGTATTCAATCATAGTTCAGTTCTATATTTAGTTCAAATTCTACAACAAATAGTGATGAATGTGTACTTACCATTCCTATATAATAGTTTGGTAGCTGCTCCATTTTAAGAGACAAACATCAACAAACATTGCCAGATTTGTCTTCTCTTTAGCTTTTGTACATCACAACTGTAGTATTGCTTTCTCGTGTATCTTGTGCCATCATGCATCGGTTCAGAATGCCCTTTGCATATGAGCTAACAATAACTGAGTAAGAAATTGTGTAGTTACAAGTTTTTGAATTTATCAACTCATAACAACGGGAGGGAGGCTTATTCTATGTTAAATCCGAGTGAAAAAAATATGAAAAATTGTTGGTGGACTCTCATTATTGCTTGGCGTTTTCCAATTGTCAGCATCAGCATTGATTTCAACAATGCCTGTATTGGCCTGACCCTCTAGTTCATGAGCTATGGAAGAGGAATTTGTAATAATGAGGGGGGGGTGTTGAGTTTGTCTTTCTATGGCAGGTGAAAGCTAGGCCCTGTGAGAGAGTGTGACATTGGCCATTTTTATTGTTTGGGTAGGTGAAGTGTAAACTCAAAATTTATGGAAATACTTTGTACGAGATTAGATAAGGTAGTGGCGGCAAAAAAATGTGGGCTTCCCAGGTAGGTATCCGGGGGTATTTTGGTCCATTGATGGTCTCTATTGAGGTTTGGTTTAGGTGTCACTAAGAGGATTTTGTCATCGGTGAGGTTCTCCCCGAAATATTTGCATTTTTTTCTTTTTTCACAAAAGTGGAGGCACCTATCAGGTATTGTGGCACGGACGCTAATCTTCGGTGTTTTTCCTAGGTAAACACGCTAAAGTAAAATGATTAGTCTGGGTCCTGGGTGTTAAGGATCTCTACGTTGCTGATACAAATCTAAATTTGTTGAAAATTGTTTTTTGTATTTCCGCGGTGATTTGCTAGCTATGATCACCAATAACCTCCGATCCAGCGCCTGCCCAACTTTCCCCTTCATTTTTACCCAAAGATACACTCCAATCTTGATTCTAAAAAAGTACATAGTGCACCAGTTGATGATGAATCGTGTACTACTTTTGCCGGAATGAGGTGGCGTTTCCATGTGATGGCACTAGATAGGGGGAAATCCAACATATTTGACTCCAGATTTGTGATTGGAATTGATAAAAATATTATTATTGTACTGTATCTACCGTCTGCCACATGCCACCTGCCACCTGCCGTCCGCCACAATAGGTGGCAGACGCCAGGGCGACACGCGATGCAACCACAACCATGACACAACAGAACCAGAACATCAGCAGCAAGTGCGGCAACGGCCTTCATCGTACGCCTCAGGATAGTAGCTGACACTATTGAACAAGAGCTCTCCTGAGAGCCCTTGTTCTTGGATACCGTTTCGACCGCAGAGACTTGCGCTCTGCACAAAACGTTCGTGCCGCAAAGGAGCTTGTTTCAACACCGTTGCAGCGCCGCTCTGTAAATAGTTAGCTAAAAACTTGGACAATGCCACCGAGCAACCATGTATTATATCAGTTAGTTTAGGTGTTGTTCGTTGATTGGCTCGGTAGGATTCTCTCGATAAGGGCGACAGCTTTCGCACCCATTTATGAGCAGCGGATTGTGTTATTTTTACTGCAGTAATTTTTCTTTTAGGGGGGTTTGGTTGGAACATACCGTGTAGCAAATTGCTCCGGAGAGATCCCTACGGACCTCTCAAAGAAGTGATTCCCCGCTGATATTCTTCATGGGATCGCTACAGACGCAGTAGCGGCCGCCGTAGTGATGGGAGGTGGCTACGTCATGGTTTGGTTGCTGTTGGGTACAATTCGTACCTACCTACCTACCTCCAGCAGCTGACGGTCGAAACTTGCACAAAGAGCTAGTTCGTGTGTGAAAATTGGTGAAAACAACATGAGGCGAGGACTGTGTAGGCACTCGTGATGTCACTGTTTGTTGGTCACTTGAAGGGCGTTCTTGGCAACGATCTTCTTGGCATTGTCCTTGATCTTCTGCAAGAACACCTCCTGATTTTTGGCCCGTGCCGCAATTTTGAACACGCAAAAAAGCTCGTCCATGACAGCACTCACTGAGGTAGAGCTTGGGCACAGGAGCTGCAGTGCTGAATATGATGAAAGGTGGCAGCACTTTGCTTGCAGATTTCACTCTAAATCCACTGCTCGTGTGATTGTTGCTGCGGGTATGACGTGTACCTCGGAGGTGCAAGGCTGCGCTGGTGTACATGTTTGATTGCGGACTCTTCGGCATTGCAGTTGCTCCCGATATGGACCTCGGTCTCGTCAAAACAGATACTACAATTGGCGAGAAGCGGTTTCATTGTGATTTCTGCCATTTCTCCATTTGATAAGGTGTCGGGCTTGTCAAAGGTGAACACATACTGATATAAACAATCAACATTACAGTGCATGTGGTTAGTTTATAATTAGATATTAAAACATAAGAATATATTGGAACTTACCTTTACGTCCTTGAGCCACTGATTTAAGTTCTCTATTGTCACCCACATCCACTGGATGTCTTTGGCTTGCTATACACCTGTTGGTGTCTGCGTGCTCTCTTTGGTGCATTTCCCATGTGTATTTTGTGTTGAATGTCTTCTCATGTACCATACCAGTTATTGAAGTCAGCATTGTTGCTCTCATTTATTGGGAATGTATCTCGTCTCTGGGTCCCACTTGCTCCATGCTGACGTGAAGTGCAACCAGCCTTAAAAACTCCCTGTCTATCTGTTTCTTTGGCCGTTTTTTACGGGTGAAGCACCAATTAGGCCATTCATCACAGCACGCTGAACTGGTATCCTAACACCCAGCATCTTTTTTTACCCGAGTCCACGCTCAGACCAGTATCCTCACACCCCGCACCATCCAAGTTGTACTTTTTGTTCAAGTAGTCGATACATTCCNTCTGCACTCAACAACGTGCCTGTGTAGGGACTTGCTTGATGCCAAGCTGTAACCATATCTCTGCTCTGACTACTATTGCCTCAGCAAGAGATCGACTCAGCACATGAACATTGAGATCAGGGCCGTTGCACGCCCGTAGGGCCATTGCTAGGATCAAGCCCTGTTCAATGATTTGTGTGCGTCGCCGAGAGTGAAACGTTGTGGGCAATATTATCAATATACCGATTGGCGGTGACATGGAACAAGGACGACGATTAGATTAGTCTCGAAAAACAAAAATCAATCATCTGCCCTCGTACCATTAATCACCAAGCAAACCGTATCCTCCGTGAAGAGGGCCCTCCCCTTCCGACCACCATTGCTATTGGATGCCATGGCAATGTGAAGCCTCAGGAGGTGCCATACTTGCGAAAGGGCGTCGATTGTGCTTTTTGCAAGCAATCGACGAAAAAAGAAAAAATGATGACTCCAATGTCACTGGTCCCATTGACCCATCAAAATTAGGACCGAATCAAAGGTAGATATACAGGAGTATCTGTACAAAGGGGTAGCGGTCGGATTTCGTCATTGAGGAACATTATTAGGTCCTACGTTGAAATCTATGTAGCTCCGTCACTATTCTGCAAAAAAGGAGTTCGTCAGTATACCTGCTAATATCGTACACGATCAGTAATTCAACTGCCAACCCCATAAGTTGTCCAGAGCTCACCACGTTCCAATTTTTGTCTATCACTTTTCTTTTCTTGATCCCTATGAATACCCTTACACCTGTCACTGTTTTCTGACAAACTATTAGGCATTACATAGATACAAAGAAAAAGTGGTATTTGAAGGTTGCATAATATTCAGCCCATCTTGTCATTAATTTTACTTAGTTCCTTTCTAAGGCCGAGGACTACCGTCATTAAAACAAATCACCGGTTTGTCACTATTACTGCAACTAACTGAGAGGAACATCACGACAGTGTTGAGCTAGCGCAATTATTTAACACAAATACTATCATTTACATGAAAAGAATGATGGGTGGTATGGCTCATATCACGGCTCATATCACGACTAAATGATAATGTATGACTGTAGATAATGAAAGATCAACCTAGGTAGCGGTTGGGTTGATCATAATTATTTGCTTGGTGCTCTTGGAAGGGTGGAAATTTGGTGAAACACTTAATTTTTTGGAGGACAGTTCCCCTTGGCCCATTGTAGTCTGAACTCATCTGTTATGATTTATGTCAATGGACCAGAACCATTGACAGTACATTGTTAGGATTGTTATTATCTCTGATTTGATGCAAAAAATGGCGAAGAAGTAAAATATATGGGGTTGGGGCATCTGTAGGAGGAGGAGTCATGTTTGCAATTATTATGACAAGAGTATGCGGGTCGTTGTTGAGATGACCTAAAACTCAACCAAGCAAATGTAGCATTGGCGCTAGATCACTCAAGTGACGATAAACTAGTTCAATGGTATGGCAGTGACAGGACATAGGCCAATCTACTTATGTGGGTCTTGGAGGGAAAGTCAGTTTTTGTGGGGAAATAGGGATGTTGATACCATCTCTTTTCGCGGGAACTGTTGTCCGAGGACTACACTTTCAGGTGTCGGGTGATCTAGAGAAAAAAAATCAAAAATGATGACCAATAGCAGATCAGGTCTAAATCATCAAGGCGTGACAACAAAAACCTCTTTCCGGGGGGCAATTTCGGGGGGAGATGGAGCAACATTCATGAACAAAATGAGCATTTTAGGGCTTGTGTTTTTGTGTCCGGTAGGTAAAGTGGACCATCGTGTCGGCCAATGTCATCTTATCTTCCTTTTCACATATCGCTGCACAGCTAGCACATCCAGGTGTTCGTCTCCAAGGATTTCCTTCCTAATTTTGAGACATTCATCAAAGCACTTGCGAGAATTTTCATTGTTGCCGACAGAATCGTAAATCTGCCCAATCTGAAAGAGATTGTTCGCGGTGCCGAGACTTTTATCCCCCTCTTTGGTCCTATGCACGCGCAGCGCTTCGCCAAAGTACCTGAGAGCTGTCTCAGTTTCACCAGCTTGTTTTTTCAGGATGCCAATGTTGTGCTTGCATGTGGCAATTTCTATTGTGTCCACGCCGAGCTCCTCGTATGTTCGTAAGGCTTCCTCGAAAAATTGTACAGCTTGTTCTGCCTTGCCCCATGCCTTCAGAATGTCACCTAGCTCCGCAAGAGATTGGGCGATGTTTTCTGCTTCGGAGAATTGCTTCACTAGAGCGAGCGATTCGGTGCTCAGTTCTACTGCCTTTGCATACTGTTTCTTGCGTGCGTAGTTTTTGCTAATGTAACCCAGTGATTGCGCAACCATTTCGTTGTCTTCGGCTTCTTTGGACCGAATGATTTTGACAGCCTCTGAAAAACAACTTGCGGACTTGTCAAAATTCCCAACGCTATTGTATGCTACTCCGATATGATATAGGATCTCTCCTACTACCACAGAATCACTGCATTTCAAAGTGTAAATCTTGAGCGCCTTTTTCCAGCTATGAAGAGAGGCTTCGCAGTCGCCTCTCTCCTCGAACAAGGTACCAAGACTCAAATATGCGCTTGCAATGGCACGCGAATCTCCGTCAGGAATATCCTGCAGTATAGTTATGGCTTGATCGTAAACAGGAATGGCCTGGAAGGATTGTCATGAAAACTAAACCCTCACAGAACAAACTCTCGTCAAAAAAGATTCTGCAAAGCTCACCTCTTCTGAATCCCCTTGATCCTCTAAGACTTTGCCTAGATCAAGCATTGTTTCGGCCACTTTGAGATCGGCCTTTCCATAAATCTTGGTCCGGATATCAAGAGCTTTGTTCAGCGAAACCAAGGACTGCATTCAAAATGAGAAGAAAGACCAGGAGATTCAAAACAACTTCACAAAATCAGCCATCACAAGAACACATGGCTCACCTCCTCGTATTTCCCAACTTTACTCTGAGCTAGCCCCAAGGGATGATATACTTCTGCAACCTCCTCGCTGTCATCAGATCCTTTGCAATACTTCTTAAGGTGGTTGTTAAGACGTTCTATGCACTCATCATATTTTTCCGAACTGAGGAGAACTCGTGCAATTTGAAAGTCAGATGGAGAGCATTCTTTAGATTCTTCTCCGTGTTGCTTCTCTGCGATGGCAAGCGCCTTGGAGTGAAAGTTCATCGCTTTGTCGTACATCTCTTTCTTCTGGTATATGAGTCCAATCAAATCACAAGGGGCGACCATATCTGGACAATCATCTCCGAATTCTCTTCGTAGCATTCTGATGCATTTGGCAAAGTTATCGAGCGCTTCGTCATATCTTCCCTGGCTGAAATGACAATCTCCAATGCCCCTGTAGATGGATGCAAGAATGCTTGTCACATCATCTCCCTTTTCCTCCTCGCAGATATGAAGGGCCTCGTGAAATGAATGCAAAGCACTGTCCACGTCTTTTCTATTCAAATGGATGACTCCCAATCTTTGCTGGCAGTTGGCGACCGAAACGTCTTCCTCTCCGAGGTGCATGTAGAGCTTCAGAGCCTGCTGGAAATATTGGTATGCTTCATCTTCCTTTCCGGAGTCAATGTATATGCGCCCAATATTGAAGACGGCATCCGCCACGTCCTGGTCTTGATCGCCACGCTTGACTCGTATTTTCAGAGCCATTTTGCACTTTTCTACTGCTTCAGTATATTCTTGCTTTCTAGCGTGGATAATCCCAATGTTTTGCAGCGCAAGAGACACGTTGATGTCGTCTTCCCCCAGTGCCATTTGAAATATACGAAGGGCTGGGATAATGTTGCGATGAATGAGAGAAGCAAAAAGTGTATGATAAAGTTTCCGAAACGACTCACCCTCATCAAAGGCATTCAAAGATTCATCGCTCTTGCCCTGCGCGTCATGCAGTCTCCCATAAAGCAGCATGGCCTTGCCGATTTCGGCGGCATCCTCGCTCAACAATGCTTTGTATATGTCAATAGCTTCGTCTAAAATGGAAGATGCCTCATCATACTCAGAGCAATCAGCTAGGAGGGAACTCTTTTGATACATTGCGTCGGCGACTTTCCTGTCTTTGCCTTTTCCCTGTGTCTCGTATATCCGTATCACCTCATTGAAACATTCCATCGATTTTTCGCAAAAGTCGTCGCTTCCTTGGGAAACGAGTAGGCGGCCAACGTCATACATCAATTCTCCGATGTGGAGGTCGTCGCTCCCTAAAACTTTGCTGAATATGCTAATGGCTTCTTGATAGGATTCCAAGGCTTCCTCGTAGTCTCCAAGCTTCATAAAAGCGTCGCCCATCTTGTAGTTAAGCCGTGCAGCTCGTTCGTTACATGCGTGAGAAGATCCATGGCTGGCATCGTCTTCCATTTCGAATGCATCTATTAGCACCACAGATTCTTGAAAGGAGGCAGCTGCCGTTTCGTAATCATCTAGTTCGCAGAGGGTATCTCCTTTCAGTTCCAAAACATCGGCAGTTGTTGTCTCCATTTCGTCTGGGAACATATCATATACTCTTAATGCCTCATTCAAACAATTCAGCGCCTGGTCGTGATTTGATTTGGCAATATGGATTTCGGCAAGGTTTAAGACTGAGTGGCCGTAGACGAGAGAATCATTTCCCAACTCCGATTTCCTGATCTTGAGTGCATGGACAAGTGAATCGATGGCCTTCTGATATTCTGAGAGCTTTCCGTATGCTTTGCCCAACTCATTGTAAACGGAGGCGCATTCGAGACTCTGTTGGCCAAACTTCACTTTTCTTAGTTCCAAGCATTCGGAGAATGAGGCGGTCGCCTTCGAATAGTCTTCCCTTGCGAGATAGGTCGTTCCCAACAAGAAGTGACACAATCCCAGATCTATGTCGTGATCGTCCCCAAGAGAACTTTGAATGAATAAAACTTGTTCGAGACAAACAAGGGATGCGTCGTACTTCTCGAGGGAAGTATGAATCTCAGCCATTCGCAGCAGAATCTGTCCAACCTGCTGATCTCGCAAGCCATTTTTCGCCTTCTGGATTCGGAGTGCTTCTTCTAACAAAGGCAGTGCTGTTTCGTGCTCGTGGTTCAAGCATAATAAGTTACCATATTCGGTCAGCAGGGCAGCAAGCTCTATGTCATCCAATGACATGATTTGACGCCTTATTTTCAGTGCTTCTTCGTAACTCTCAATAGCAGCCGAACGCTCCGACAAAGAGTCCAGCTCAGCAGCTTCTGACGCTTTCAATCTACCTAAGGCATGATAGACCTTGACTGAACCATGTTGGTTCCCCGAGAGTTTGTAGGACCGCAGCGCCTCAGAAAATGATTCAGTTGCTTTTTCGTGATAGCCTGCCTTCTCGTACACGGTTGCCAAAGTGTACACGACATCAGCCACTTGCTCGTCGTCTGAGCCGAGCTTTGCCTTTTTCATGCCCAAACAATCCAATAACTTTTCGATCGCTTGATCATAGTCCGGGCTCTCCATCAAGCTATGAACTTTTCCCATTTCATAGAGTGCATTCGCTAGAGCATCTTCGTCTTCGGACGCAATTGACTCAACCAAATCTATATACTCTTCGTAGTACTCGAGGGAATTTTCGTATTTCTTTTCCAAAGCATAGGCTTGGGCAACCAGCAAGACTAAGCCCATGACGCCGTCGCTAGGGCTTTCGCTCTCACCTTTGTCTTCGATACCCCTCAGTATTTCCAGACCGTCAAGCAAGGAGCGTGTTGCATTCGCAAAGTTTTTTAGGTGAACCATATATATCTCACCCATCCTTTGCAAGACGAGGGATGTATCCCTCCCTCTGTTATCGAGAGATTCTATTCCTTGTAAGCAATCGTTGTAGCAATCAATTGCAAGTTGGAAATGGGAGCATTCCGTGGCGCATTTAGCCTGAGGTATGTGCGCGCGCGCGCGCGGGGGGGGGGGGGGCTGAAGTTAGTCTATTTATATGTCCTGGAGATAGAAGTAATGCAAATAGCTCACCATGTCCAGCGACACTCGGTACAGAGCCGCTTTTTCGTTGATCTTCTTATTGATCCGCACCGACTCTTTGTAAAAGATCAAGGCCTTTTCTTCCTCGGCCATTTCGCCGTTTGCCTTTCCGAGATGATAATACGTGTCAGCCACGTCTGAGGAGTCACCAAGCAGCCTCTTTCTAATGCCCAGCGCCTGCAAAAAAGTAAGCGATGCACAACCAGATGCAAATCAAGTGGAACAATCGATAATGAATACATCGCGTTCACGGTATGTTTGTACTAACCTCTTCAAGGCACTTCGCAGCATCCTGGTAAGCCTCTTTCTTAAAATACATTCTTCCAGAGCAGAATAACAAATCACCCACCCTTTCATCATCTTCGGCCATGTTTGCTCTATGAACTCGCAGAGACTCCGTGTAAAAGTCCAAGGCCAGATCCGATTTTAGCGCTTCAAGCACCTGTCACGACAAAGGGTGTTGAATGACGTCAAGTAAACGGCTAAAAAATTGCCCTCAAAAGACAAGGGCGCTCTTACCTGTCCCAGCCGGAATGCACAATCACTTGTGGTCAAATCGTCCCTGCCGACAGACTTCTCGTACACACTGTACGCGGTTGAATAATGTTTCTTAGCCTCCGCGAAATCTTTTTGTTCTTTTAAAAGCATGCCAAGGTTGTCTGATATTGTAGCCACCTTAATGCTGTCCTCGCCGTCGCATTGCTCAGTTAGTTCAAGGGATTTTTGGCACTCTTCAATGGCGTTCTCCGTGTCTCCTCTTCTCTTGTGGAGCATTCCGAGTTTAAAGTAAGCATCGGCCAACATGCGTTTGATTTGTATCTGATCAAGGTGTAGCTTGGAACCAATCAGGCTGATTTCTTCGTTGTAGCCTGTGCTTGAGAGAGAAAATAGAGCGTGTGTTCAATTGAGATACATAATAACTCATCCCTCCTATCTCCAAGCTTTCACTCACACTTCAACGCCATATCTGGGAGGTTTACCTTGTCGTCTTCGTACAGTCTTCCACTGGCGTGTAGTAGCATGGCAACGACTCTATAATCTGTAACCCTGACCTTTTTGTACATCTGTAACCCTGACAAATATCGCTCCAGTGCTTTCTCGGGTTCTTTCAGCCTTTCGTGCTGCCTCCCAATCCAGCAAAGAGTCTTGACAACGCAGGGGGATCCCTCACCTGACAGTTTTCTCTGGATTCGCATGCACTCGAAGAACAGGAGTCTCGCGTGAGAATAGTCATTAAGATAGAAATAAGCGACGCCAAGGCAGAAGGTGGAAGAGGCAACTGCCATCGAGTCTGGCGCAAAGTTCTTATTGATTTGATTCGCAGAGTCAAAAGTTGCTTTCGCCCGTATGAATTCACTTTTGTACAGGTGGGCTTCCCCTTTCTTTTGAAGTAAAGCTGCAACTTCTAGATCTTCCTGGCCTTCTGGCGCATCTGACCTCTTGACTCTCAAGGCGCTGTGGTTAGTTTTGTGCCATCGAAGGCAGCCCAGACAACGTGATATAGTGGGAGATGGTTGTGGATATAATATAATTGGTCTGTACGATTGCCACTTACCCTTGAAAACTTCCAATCGCCATGTCCCAATCTTGCAACTTGATGTAGACTTCACCCATTCGATTGAGCAAATTGCAAACACTGGGGTGATTTGTACCCTCGATAAGCTTTGTCAATGGCAAGGCCTCCTCATATGATTGGCCCAACTTCTCATACTGTAGCAGTAAGTCTGAGTGGGGTGATGTAGGATTAGAGATGAACAGCAATGTGTCTCCGTTGTTATCAAGCGGGTCATCATTCCGAATCAATTCTTCCCTTATTTCGATAGACTCTGTGTAAAATCGAAGGGCGTCATCGTGATTTTCCATTACTGTAGCGACATTTCCCATGCAGAACAAAGTATCCGCAACCTGGAGGCATGCCACGCGTAGAGATGAGACGTTTTAGGTTGATCCCACGACAGAGTGCAGAGTGGAGTTGTCACACTTACCTCTTGGTTCTTTTCGCCTAGATGGAGCTTCCTTATTCTCAAGGCTTCCTTGTAGGCAACCAAGCTCAGCTCGTACTTCTCAATATCATCAAGCTGCGTTTATTCCAAAACGTCGGTGAGGTGGACTCTGAGCTGCAATGACACTATCCTACAACCCCTGATCACTTACCAGGACAGCAGTGTTGAATAAAGTGTTCGCCACGTCAATATCATCGCCTCCAAGCCTTTTCTGCTTAATGCTCAAAGCGAATTTGAAGTACTCCAATGCTTCCGATGGATCGCCATGTTTTCTCAATAAGTTTCCCATCCACTGCATTATTTACGAAAGGCACGTTACTAAGAGGTAACCAAATAGTTGCACCATCACAATAAAAGCCCATAGGTACTTACTTGCATCGTGTCGGCACAACTCTCATGTTCCTCCCCATAATGGATCTCTCTTATGCGCAACGCCTCTTCTAAACACTCCATTGCTTCTTCGGCCCTGTCTTCTTCGCACAGCAGCGCTCCCTACGTTGAGTGAGATCCGTTCGGAAAGGTTGCAAGCATATTTGTGAGATGAGACATCAGGTGAGATCTGCGCGGAGTGAGGATTGCACAGAAAAAATGTCACCTTATTGTGTTGTGTCTCGGCAACCCGAAGGTCGTCTTCTCCCAAACACGCAAGTCGTATCTCCAGCGCGTGGTCGTAACATTCCAGGGCTTCTTCCTTGTTTCCAGCATTGTCTAGTGAAAACCCCATGCTGTGAAGCGTGTCGGAAGCCGAAACTGATTTCTCAATGTCCCCGTTGCAGCTCAGCTTCTTTATTCGCAAAGCTTCCTTGTAGTAGTGCATTTCTTCGTCGAAAAAGCCATAGCCGCCGAGGGAGGCACCCAAGAGATGAAGCGCATTGCCAATTTCGGTAGTCCTATACATGGCCGTCTTCCCCAGCGTTATGGATCCATCGTTGTCGGTGTGGGGTTTGGTCAATTCCTCCGTCTCGTGGAGGCAATAGCTGAGAACCTGCTGGTATGCACCCAGCAAGCCTTCCTGTTGATCTATGGCTTCGGCGGTGGCATCGCCGTTCATCACTTGCTTTTCTATCAGGCCGAGCAATTCGTCGACGTCTCCTACATGCGCCTTTGCAGCCCCAGATGCTCCCAACACGCGTATTCTTCGTCGCACGAAAGTCATGTCGTTCAACAGATCGAAGGTAGCTTGCATGCGATTCGCCCTCATGGTATTCAGAGGGAGCATGCGCAGCGTGTATTGGTTGGAACCGATTCGTTTCGCTTCGTTCGTGACGGCTTCGTTCCATTGCCGCCCACCCGATTCAATGAGAGGTCGGTACGAGTCCTCGTGATCGCCCCACGCCAAGTATTCCCCGTATTGCTGGTGAATATTGTCATGGACGACAAGGCACTCGATCGATCTATTCGAATAATTGTATGGCTGGCCGTTTGGGGACGACAACCCATCGTCCCTGTCTCGTTCAATTGCGGCCAAGTCCAACATGCCAAGAAGAACCAAGGTGCTCCTAACGTAGGATAAATGATCATTTTCGTCTTTTTCGACGTGCGTTCGTTGAAGAACTTTCTTCCAGAGGGCGAATGCGACCGATAGGGGGACTCTCTGCAGGACGCATTCTTTCTGGGCGTCTTGCTTTGATGCGTTTCCTTCAGCCTTTCCATCGATGGACGGATCGGTGCCGCCGTTGGAATCCGCTTGGTGAGATATCGGACTTTCGGAAGATGAGTCTTCAGCGGCAACGATAGGCTCCGACGGTAGACTGAACACAGCCACAAATGCAACGAAGCAGAGTTTGACTTGTTTGTAGCCCACCTGCCGACCGCCCCTGCTGGAACCGTCTCCGAGCTCGAGGAAATTCCGGTCCAATATGTCGAAGATCGATTGGTGGGGATGGCGACTCTTCTGCTCCGCTTCCTCCTTCTGCGCCACGGCCGAACGAAATGCCGCGGACATGGGTTGCACGCGCGTGCCAGTTGTGCGGTGGGTGGCAATTGTTTTGGCGTCGTCGCCGTCGTCACTGGCGTCGTCGTTGAACCCTCCCACTATGTCGGAAGCCTGGTTGGCGAGAGTGATTCCATCGTCGTTTTCATCGGCCAAAAAGTCCTTTGCTCTGGGAAACGAGTCGTCAATGTCACCATCATTTTCAACAGCGTCAGCGTCTGTATCCATTGAGGCTTTCGGGTAAGTGTGTTCGCCCATTTCTGGTGAGCTTGGGGGGCCCAAATTCTCACGGTTACGCTTTGCTTCGCCTTCAATTCCAGACCCTGATGAATTATCATGTTCGCACTCTCCGTCGAGATGGGGTTGGGATGGGCTCACTTCTTCCTCTTCTATCGCTTCTTCTTCGTCATCTTCATCGACGGCATCGTTTTCTTCTTCTCCTCCTCCTTCGCCTTCCCCGTGAACGACATCGTGTGGCCTTGCTGAAGATATGCTCCCAATTTTTTGTGGCAATGCATTTTCAACTACAGGGACTTCGTGACCTTGGTTAGGTCCAGCTTCCGTCGCTCCCTCATCCTCTTTTCGATCGGGCGCAGATGGTTCTCCGTCTCCTTCGCCCTCGCCTTCGCCCTCGCACTTGCACTCGTCCTCGCTCTCGCCGTCGCCGTCGATCTCGTCTATGTCGTCCACCGCGACATGATCCTCTTCGGCGGCGCTGCTACCGCTCGCCCACCCGAAAAAACGACGCATGGCGATATACCCCTTCAAACCACGTTGCTACGACCACTCAGCTTTGGCCTCGAGGGAGTGGGTCGTCTTCGTTGTCATTCTCGGAGCTCAGAGTGATCCCGCCAGGCAGGCCAACGACGCCGTCGCGCCTCGCCATCTTACCTAGGTAGTCTTAGCTTGGGCGACGATGTTGCGCGCGGGGCGGGAGGCGGGAGGGGATAATGCATGGCAAGTTTGGCCCGCTAAATAATTATCAAAATAGGTAATTTCCTCAAATGGATCGAATTCAATAATATTATCAGGCATTAATACGGTCAAATAGTGAATTGGTTTCGAATTATTGATGAAAAAGGAATTTTGAAACATTTCGTTCCGTGTGCAACTCTGTAGTTTTTGTCCCCCAGCGGCGCCATGGGATAGGGCACCCTGTTTTAAGGGTCTCTAAACGGACCCCTGGAACCCGAGCCTTCGCGCCATCTGTGCGAGGGCACAAGCTTCTTGGAAGAGTGAAAAGAGGTGGGTAAAAATCCACAGAGCTCAACTGATCCCAGATAATTGCCACCCCTCCCCCTTTCGCCGAGCTTTTATCATGGGTCAAATTTCAGTATCGACATTACTCTTACCATATTGCAAAATGATAATGTACCCATGATGCCTTAGGAAACAAGTGTACCTGGATGAAAGGGAGGGCGTTGTCATATGCCTCTGAAGACGCAGAGCGCCTCTTTAGTCTGAAAGCGAAATGCCAACGTTTTCTACAGTGTTTCTAAATTTGAAGATATGGTAGCATGCCATCATGCCAAGTATGCGTTCATTATGATAAAATATTTAGTGGGAAAATATGTTACATGATTGTTTTCTTTTATCTGGTAGTTTTTTTAAATAAGTGCTAGTAGCGAAATACTACTACTAGAACTAGAGAAGACCAAAATCAAGAAAATATATTCAGCCGTATTTCAATCAGCCTAAGCAGATATTGGCCCCATGTCCACAAATTCGATAGTTCCGCACAGAAGCAAATACTTGGCCAGTCAAAAGGCCAGCTCCTCGTCCATCCGCCCATCATCCCCACCACCCACTGCTCAAGCGATGTCACACCTTCCTCGAAGAGCTTTTGACTCCCATCATTGGGGCAGACATTAAAATGGAAAGCACGCTTGCCAGGCCAGTTATGGCACCTATCATCTAACAAGTCCTGGATACGAGCCACATTACTCAACGTGACACATACTACTCCAGCAA
>JALLPA010000179.1:0-18729 GCA_036939895.1 Thalassiosira exigua
GAATACCTTAGGTACCTACGTAGATACGATACCGTTGTCGTGCTATGCTACCTATGGGATGTAGAGAGGAGCTACGATACAAACTCCGCGAAGCGCTAGCCCGCGTAGCGGGCTAGTAAAATTAAAACGGGCCACCGTGCTGCAGCGGCGGCAGCCGCCTTTCATCTAGAGGGGTAGGTATCCTTGATGGCATCGTTCATCGCGCCACGGATACGCGGCCATGGCAATCGAAGCCCGATCGAAGATCGAACGATACCGAGGATACCATAGGAGACGGCGAGGAATATTATGCCGCGCGTCGTACCGGTCGGATTCCTGCTTCGCTTCGCGGCGGTATCTCGCGGTCGGCATCGGCGACGTCGACTCGTCGAGTCACGACCTCGAGCGTCACACCGCGCCGTGCGTCCCCACTCCCCCCGGCGTTCGAGATGGGGTTCGACGTCGCGGATACCGCCCGGCGCGTCCGCCCGTGCGGGTGGCGGGCGCCGACGTTCACGTGCACCTTCGTCGTGCTTCGTCGCTACCGTGCGCGGAGAACGGGATGTGGAACTTGCGCGGGGGGCGCGTGCGATCGTCCCTCCTCTGGCAGCGTGCGCTCAGGCACGCGTTTCCATCGCAAGCGCGAGGGAGCAAAGCACGAGCAAGCACGAGGCGGCGAGCGCCGCTCCGGCTCTGACATTCAGTTTTTCACCCGTCATAAAATTTCGGAGCCGTCCGGACGAACAGCTCCTTACTACAGACTACTTCGCTCCGCCCGAAAGCGACTTCGGTTTGCCTTCGCCCGGTTGGATCCCTGTCATCGTCGGATTGTCAACAGGTGAGTGGACTATTGCAACGCCGGGGAGTGTGGGTTGCTGCGGATGTTTTCGATGAAGGAGATACCGACCGATCACGGGGCTCCACATACCGAGGTGGGGGGGACATTGGGCGGGGACAGAAGCTAAGAGCTTTAGCCTGGGCGAGTGGGTGGAGTTTCAGGGAGGAGATTATGGGCGCATGGAGCGGGGACGCAGGGGGAAATCGCCTGGGGTAAGTGATGACTACGTCACGTTCTGCATCAACGCGATCAATCCGAGTCTGACCTATGACCTTATGCCTACCATTTCCGTCTTGGACCGAACCAAACTTACTGCGTCGTAGGCTTCCATTCGGCCAATCGCGGCTCGGGCCGTGGGATATCCTTCCGTTGGGCACCGACGATGCGAAGGGCCCAACGTGTCATCCAAGGTCGACAAGCGAGTCCAAGATCTAGCCAGTCCTCCAGCCAACTCTACGGCCAAGTCCTTAGCAATTTAGCAAGTATCCAGAGCAGAATCCTCAACCCCACGCAAAAATACCGAGCTGAGCCGCACACGGTAGCTCCCGGGGTTGTCTTCCCCTTCTTCATGCCCGGAGACGAGATTTCAAGCCCAGAGAACCCTCGGGTATCCTCCCACACCACGCGTAAGGACTTCGTTTCCACGTTCGTGCGATCGATCGCGTTGTTTGCACCCCCCATTCGACGGATCGCCCCCTCACTGCAGTACTACCCTCTGCCTTACTTATCTTGGCCTTACCTAGAACTCAGTATTCCTCTTACTGAGGCGATGGCAACCCTTGTATGGCAGGTTTGCTTTTTCCATCTAGCCTGAGCCCCCGCGTCATGTCTTGATGCGACACGCCCCCCTCGAGAGCCTCCCTTATCTACGGCGCCAATCTGCGCCGATCCAGGCCCTTTGTCAAGATACCCGCTCGTCGCGAAGTCTCCTAGGTGGCACCCTCAGTCCCAAGATCATGTGAGTACAATGTAGACACTAATAACGTGACCTCTCCAGTGACGATTCTATGCACTCACTGTTCCTTTGGACTCTTCCACGTGTAGGATACATGCGCTTGTTTACGAAATGGATGGATGGATTTTTCGTGGCAACCCTGACTCCATTACCGCCCGATCATTCTCTCACTTGCACGTTCCTTTGTTTTTCGACACAGCCCCATCTCAGCACAATGAAAATCAAGTCTTCTCCCAAGCAAGGCGATGCCACATCTTTGCCTTCAAATGACGGTGGAATTGGCAAGGACGTCCAAGCCAAGCAGAAGTCTCGCCGTGAATCTCCTTCTCAGGTTGATGGCTTCCCCTTGGACCAGAAGCTGGCGGTCGAACAAGACGTATGGAAGGAGGTGTTGTTTGGTGCCAAGGCAGCTGTTGAATCAGACGGGGGTGACGAGGTAGGGATCGCCAAGTCGAACTCAGGGTACTACTCCAACTTGAGCGATGATGAAGATGATGTCGATGAGGACTATGTCGTCGAAGACATTGTTCAGGAACAGTTCAGTGGTGGGGCTACGTCGAAGAAATCGAAGAAAGACACCAAGAAAGAGAAGGCAATGGCCATCGAGATGAAGAACAACGAGTGGGCCAATTCTGTTGCCATGAAGGATGTTGCTGGTAGCTTCGGGTCCGATGATGGCATTGTCAATGCCGCGAAGAAGGTGCAGGCGATGTTCAGTGAAGACCTCGAGGAGGAGGAGGAGGGGGGCTCAAAGCCAAACGAAGACTTGCATCCCGAGCTGACCAGCCAAGGCACCCAGGCAACGCTACTTCTGAATCTCATGAAGAATGTGTGTTCTCACACGAAAGTTGAAACCTGTGTCTTCTTGAACGTCCATCCTGAGGGATCCGGGGACAACTTGGCATCAGAAGATGGATTTGATGCTCTGTGCAAGAAGATTGGAGCATTTGCAAGTAGCATTAGTTGCACACAAGTCGACCTCAAGCCAAACGAGTGTATCTCTCATGCTATCAAGAGATCAGTGAGCGGCTACATTTCACCGGACTCTCTGGTAGTTTGCCACATCCAGCCCGGTGGGATTACTGGAGAGACCCTCCCAGGAAAAGAAGTCATCAAGTCTCTGGGGACGGCTTTCGAGCCATTCTCCAATGGTCGCCTCCTGTTGTCGTGGGCACAGCCGCGCGAAGTCACAGGCCTAACTGCTACTGATGTGGTGCGAGAGCTAGCAGGCTCAGGCTGGATTCCAGCCTCTGGGAGCGATTGTTTTGGTCCAAACGGGTTTGCTTTGTGCCTTACGAAGCAAGAATATTCCATTCGCCCTCCAATTGTCCCTGACGACTTGGACAGGCTTTGCGTCATCGACGAGGAGTCATGGGAGGAAGAGCTTCGCTATCCCCGTGAGATCATCGAGGGCTGGGCGTCCACGCACCCAAAGGACATTCTTGTCATGCTGGACAACAACAGCGGCGGGATAGTGGGTGCCATGTACACACAGAGGGTACTTGATGGGGAACGAATTGATTCGATCCCATGGCTTGACTCGATTGCGATCACCGCTGGCACCAATGAACGCGGTACAGACCCGAACATTGATCCTAACGGAATGGTCAAACAGCTCCTTAGGGTGTCGTCGTCGAGAGGTGGGGGCGGAGTGAAGAAATTCGTTCCAGGGACAGCACTTCGAGACTTTGCTCTTGTCGTCTCAGCTTCAGAGGGGATTGGCAGTGTGGTAGGTCGTTTTATCTTATGTTCAAGCACACCAGGCATTTCCTGCGCTGCACCAACCGTCTTTGATTGTTTTCCTCTCTTTTCTGCTTTAAGTACGCCATTACACGAGCACGAGACTTCGTAATGGACGACGAAATGTCCTCCTTTTCAACCAAGGGCGATTGCTACGATGCGTTCCTTCAAAAAGTGGGAGACAGCCGCCGTGCTGATAGAGGTTTGGGCTTTCATCTAAGTGGTGGTGCAAGTGTGGTGAGGAAATCGACAACTGGTTGGCTCCCACAGGACCTCCAAAATGGTGGATACGGTGTCTTGGTCCGATACAGCTTGCAACCAAACAGCAGCAAGGTCAAGGATAAAGCGCGTTCGAGGCGATCAAGTCAGCGTCATTCGTTTAGGGCCATCAACGAAAGTTCCATCGCTGAAGAAGTTGAGCGCTCCGTGAAGCAAGTGGTTGGCATCGAGGATGAGAGTCTACCCCATACAACGAGCCTGTTCGACTTGGGCATCGACTCGTTGTCTCTCAACGAGCTGGCTACCGATTTGACGACGAAGACAGGCGGGTCGGTGGAGGTTACCACCAATACGTGAGCTTTTTTTGCAATGCTTGCATCTGACAACCCATGCCCAGCCCCAACCCTAGACTCTCTCTTCTTTACCCAGGCTCTTCAAACGGCCCAGTATCGCATCAGTGTCCAGTCATCTGATGAAAGAACTCTCGGTGCTGTCTGAAGTGGACGATTCGGACGCAGAATCATTCGAAATGCTCGAGGAGAATGGCGTCGTCGGTGAGATGACGTCCTCAATGCTGCATCTGTCAACCGCTTCCCTTCCTCACCCCCAGTCTCGTTCTTCGACTGTTTGTTTCTTGTGCTCAGGCCCCAAGCAGAACTCACATAGTGATGTACAAAATGGCTTTGCCATCGTGGGCATGTCTTGCCGCTTTCCGGGGGGCGTCACATGCCCAACAAGTTATTGGGAGCTACTTCGTCAAGGAACTCTTGCATCTCACGAGATCCCGTTTGATAGATGGGATGCCTCAGTTCATGCATCAAAGTCCAACCTAGATGAAAAAGCAAGAAAGCAAGTCTCGCATGGATCCTTTGTGAATGACATGGAGTTCTTTGACCCATCCGCCTTCAACATTTCAAAGGTTGAGGCTGAATCGATGTCTCCTTTGCAGCGCGCTCTGCTCGAGTGCTCTTACTTGACATTGTTGGATGCAGGGTTTTCTGCAAGCGATATGAAAGGATTGAACTGTGGAGTCTTCGTTGGCCTTTGGTTCAATGCCAGCACACAGGGAAGGCCTTCGAACTCCGGCAAAGGCAAAGAAAAAGGCTCCGTGTATATGGTGTCAGGTTCGGCAGCCAGTATTGCCTCAGGGAGAATATCTTACGTCTTCGATTTTAGCGGGCCAAATGCAGTGTATGACACGGCGTGCTCGTCGTCCTTGGTAGCATTGGACGCCGCCATCTCTGCATTGCAGATGGGGAAGTGTGACATGGCGTTGGTGGCAGGCGCCAATGAACTTTTCGACAGCAAAATGTTCGAAGCATGCGCGAGAGCTGGCATGCTCTCTCCCACTGGACGTTGTCATACTTGGGACGCTGAGGCCGATGGGTAAGAACTTATCAGAACTTCTTCTCGCCTTCAGCTAAAGTTGTTGTCTGACGTCACAGTGCCACGCCTTTGCACTCTTGCTTTTCTTGTATGAAGTTACCTGCGCGGCGAAGGATGCGGGGCCATACTCCTCAAGCCAGCCCACACAGCCAAGCCAGGATCAATTTATGCCAACGTTCTTGGCGCTAGCGTCATGTCCGATGGAGCTTCGGCTTCGATTACCGCACCCAATGGCTCCGCCCAGGAGCGATTGATCAAGAGTGCCCTTGAGGCAGCTGGCATCGAGCCCAGTGATGTGGATTACATCGAGGCCCATGGAACGGGCACTGTCCTCGGTGATCCCATCGAGATTGAAGCATTGGCAGAAGTGTTTGCATCATCGAGACCTAAAAACTGCCCCCCTTTGACTGTTGGCTCCGTGAAGAGTAACATTGGGCACCTGGAAGGTGCGGCAGGTATAGCGGGCTTGATCAAGGCCGTGCTGGTTCTGGCCCATGAATGTGCGCCACCCAACGTTGGACTCAAAACATTGAACCCTCTCATCTCGAAAACGGTCCAAACATACAATCTCCATGTTGAGTTTCCTACACACGTTCAACCTCTTGTTAAAGGGGAAGGTGAAGAGAAGCTCCTGGTCGCGGGGGTGAGCTCCTTTGGCTACTCAGGCACCATTGCCCACGCCATAGTTCGACAGGCTTCAAGCGATATGCGCCGGTGCGTTGCTGAAGAGGATCATCCAGCTGTGGCGCAAGGCATTTCCACGAAAAATGATGGCGTTGTCTTTCTGTTCACTGGTCAGGTGAGAAAATCACGGGTATATGAAAATGCCACATCCCACATATCTTTGTTGTTGCGTGAACTTGTCATTCCAGCTTGAAATGTCGTGCTCTCACCCACACTTCACCTCCTCCCCCACCCGCACCCTTGCTACTGGTAATTCCCCGTGTTCAGGGCTCTCAGTATGCCGGCATGGGCGAAAATTTGTATAACGAGAACGAGGGCTTTCGTAGCGCCTTGGTAAGTGTTCTCTGACTTATTTCTTTTTCTTTGATGTGATGATTTCTAAGTCCTCCTGTTGTTTAATTGAACAAAGGATCAATGTGAAAGTATCTACAAGACTCTGACAGGAGGAGAGTCTCTCCTTGACACAATATTCGACATGGAAGACGAGGGGGCTTTGACGAGACTTGCCCAGCCAGCTTTGGTGGCGCTTGAATGGAGCCTTGCCAAAATGTGGCAAGCGCATGGCATAAAACCCAGCATAGTACTAGGTCACAGTTTGGGCGAAATATCCGCTGCCTGTGTTGCTGGTGGAATGTCAATTGAGACGGCGATGGCGTTGGTTGTGGCGAGGGCAAGGCTAGTGCATCAGCTGCCGAGCAACAATGGCACAATGATGGCAGTGCGGTGCAGCATGAACGAAGCTCAGAACGTCATATCCTTCTGTCTGAAGGATAACGAGAAAGATCTCGTTGGGGTGGCCAGCGTGAACGGTCCAAACAGCATTGTCCTATCAGGCGCTCGTGACACTGTGGAGAAGGTCCTTTCCATGCTGGGCAAGACCGGACTCCGCTTGCAAGTCTCCCATGCTTTCCATTCGCCGTTGATGAGGGGAATGGAGGATGAGTTCAGGCGTGTCATCGAGGGACTCGATATTTCAGGGGCACTGACGGTACCTGTCTCGAGCACAGTCACGGGGGAAATCATACATGCTGGTGGCATGATTTCCGTTGAACACTGGGTGAAGCAGCTTGCATCGCCCGTTCTGTTCGAAGATGCATTGTCAAATGCAATGGGGCGCAACGAGAGCGAAGGACGGTGGGATGTTGTGGTTGAGTGTGGTCCAAAGCCAGTTTTGTCCAAGATGGCACAGACATGGTGGAAGAAGAGTGACAATTACCTTTGGGTGCATTCTATGGAGCAGGGGAAGCCTTCAACTCTGAGCGAATCCCTCGAAGCGATTTCCACGTTGCGCGGTGTACAGACTCGTGTTGTGGCAAATCCAGGACTGAATAGTATCTTCCCCAATCGCAAGAAGTTTCCATGGCCCGAGACCCCACCCCACCCGCTTCTTCAACACTCCCAAGAAATTAGAAACCGCGGTGTTCGCGGCACTGAATACACTACAATGTTCCATAGCACGTTGATGGAGTTCTACAAGGATCATACCATTCCCGGCGGAAATTTGTTCCCTGGTGCGGGATTTGTCGAAATGGGACTGGCCGCCGGTGCCAGGCTGTCTAGCGCCGGCATCAAGGGTGGCGTTGAACTTCTCGATGTGGAGTTCAATCAAGCTCTGCATCTTGAAGAAGGCTGCGAAATGATATCCGAATACTTCCCCACTGCCGGAATGGAATTTTTCAGGAAGAAATCTGGAGCGGGAGATGAACAACTGTTGACCCTCGCTAGGATCAAGCAGGTGAACACTGGGCCTTTGGATCTGTCCAAAGTTTCGACAGGAGGCACTCAAACTCTTGAGGGCTGGAAGCAGGGCCACATCCACCAAGTGAATAATGTTCGGAGCAGGTATGACGAGCTCTCAGAGCGTGGATTCCACAGAGGTGCTTTCCAAAGCATCGAATCGGTTTGGCTGAACGAGGAGAAAACGAGTGCCATAGCCAAACTGTCCCTACCGGAAGGTCGGAACCACGAGCACGATGCATTTTATCACTCGCATCCAGCTGTGTTGGATGGGGCATTCCAGCTGCTTGGGTTTGTTACGGATTTATGGAACTCAGGAGAGACTTTTGTACCAGCGGGCATTGCACGTGTAGCTATGAATCGCTCGGGGGCGTTTCATCTACAGAAGCAAATCTGGGCAAAGGTGACTCTGGAGTCCGACAAACCCATCGCCAAGTTGTGCAACATTGAAGTTATGGATGAAAATAATGGGATGATTATCGCTGTGGAGGGCCTCAGGTTCGGGAGATGGGGAATTTCGTCAAAGCCGAAACAGCATTCTCCGACAGCCATGCGCCATACAGCCAACTGGATCGAACGCGACCGTATCCAAGATGTTGCGCATGCATCCTCATTCGCTATGTTTGAACTCTCCGGAACCACTGCGGCAAGCTCTAGCCTTGTAGATGAGTTGGGCGCCTCTGTCTTGGACATGTCTGACCTCGAATCACTTCCAATCGATGGAATCCCAGAGAACATCGTTGTTCCCATCATGGGTGTTACGGAAGAGCCTTCTAGTAGCAAGCTCCCCGGAGAATGCCTTGCGCTGTTACAACTTCTACATTCCAAAATCAAGGGCCACGACTCAAAAAGCATCCATCGACGTGTTTGCTTCTTGACCCGCAATGCCGAGGGTCCAGCAACAGAGGATGTCGTTTTCGACACTGCAAGCAAGGAAACTTCGAGCGATTGCATACTCGGAGGTGGCATTTGGGGAATGATTCGGACTGCTACAGTGGAGTTGGATTCAAGACTTGTGTCGCTAGTTTGCATGGACACAGACGCCTTTGGCGATGGCAAGAGCATGGCAGACCAAGTTCGTGCAGAATGCATGGCCCATCCTTCGACGGCAGAGCCCGAGATTTCTTATCGTGGTCATCGCCGATACGTACGGAGGATCTCCAAGGGAGAGGCCATCCCGGGAGATGTCGAGCTTGTAGTAAGCAGCAAAGGTGGCATTGGAAATTTGTCAGTCGCACCTCTCTCGAGCACCGAAGCGACTGAAATTCCCAACGGCAACGTCGAGATCGGCGTGCATGCTACCGGGCTCAACTTCAAAGACGTCCTGAATGTACTCTATCCCGACGAGTCTTCGCTCAATGTGTTCTCAAAAGAAAAGAAAAAGACCACTCCCGGTCTAGAATTCGCTGGAATCGTAACCAGAGTCCCGAGCTCAGACGAAAACTGCTCCTATTCTGTTGGGGACAGGGTGTTCGGAATCGGCACCGAGGGCATGATACGTTCGAAAGCTGTGGTGTCCACGAACTACATTGCAAAGATTTCGGACGTTTCCTTCGAGGAAGCGGCTACGCTTCCCATAGTGTTTTTGACTGTTGATTTTGCACTTGGACATCTGGCCGGGCTTAAGAAGGGAGATCGAGTTCTAATTCATTCAGGTGCGTTCGTTTACGACCGTCCATTCCCCATGCCATGCGAATAAGCTCCTAATTTCTTTTTCGTGTCAATCATTCGCTCTCAACAATGCAAAGCTGCCGGAGGGGTTGGACTGGCGGCAATCCAATATGCTCGTCAAGTAGGTGCCGAGATTTATGCGACTGCAAGTCCATCAAAGCATGATTACCTTCGAAACTTGGGCGTGGAAAACATTAGCACCAGCAGAGATGGAAACGTCTTTTCTGGTGAGATGGGGCAGCTGTTGGGCGAAGATAGGTGAGTTCTGGTTGGCCCCGCTCTCTCTTTGGCCCTCCCCCCCCCCCTCTCCTTTTCTCCGCTTCGCTAATGTCCCCTGCACTCTCAATGATTCGCCCCCCTCCTCTCTCTTTGAACCTCCCTCAGGTTCGATGTGATATTGTCTTCTGGGAATTTGGTCGAAGAGTCACTTGCCTTGCTCGCAACAGGAGGATTCTTTGCCGAAATTGCCAAGCTGAATATACTGAGCGAAGAGGAAATGCTGCAGAAGCGACCCGACGTTCGCGCTTCGACGTACACGTTTGGTGACCTCGTCCGTGACAAGCCTCATGTGCTACCGCAAATGTTGGAATCATTGGCAGACCGCGTAGGCGCTGGCACGGTCCAGCCGCTGCCAACTGAAGTGTTTGATCTTCTCCAAGTCCAGGATGCGTTCCATCGACTCAGGAGTGGACAAACTGTGGGGAAAGTAGCCGTCAGGATTCAGGAAGAGCGCGACGTCGGTGTGGCTATCATTTCGGGTGGCCTAGGCGGGCTTGGCCTAGTTGCTGCTGAGATTTTACTGGGACTCGGCGCCAGACACGTTGTTTTGGTCTCTCGGAGCGGGAAAGTCCCCAATTACGAAGGTCAAGATCTGCAGTCTCGACTGGATCAGCTGACGATGATCCGTGATGGCACTGCAGTGTCAATCGAACGATGTGACATGTCCAACGAAGACGAAGTTCGATCTCTTCTCGATCATGTGCGCAATGATCATGGAGAAATAAATACCATCGTTCATGGCAGCGGGATACTCAGTGACGGCTCGTTCAACGAGATGAGTCAAGAGTCTCTGCAGGCGTGCTTTGGCCCGAAGGCCGTCGGAGGGTACTCCTTGCATAAGCTCACGATCACCGATAACATCCGCCACTTCGTGGTATTCTCGTCGGTTGTTTCGCTGTTGGGAAACCCGCGCCAGGCGAATCACTCCAGCTCAAGCGCATGTCTTGATGCTTTGATCCGGCTTCGCAGGCAGTCCAATTTGCCGGGGGTGTCTGTCCAGTGGCGTGAGTAATACATGTCGACCACAGTCATTTTGGTATGGGCTGGTATCTTATGACTAATTGTGCGATCCTATCTCTCAGCTGCCATCGCAGAAGTGGGAAAAGCTGCATCGCTCCAGAAGAGAATCGGCTGGTCAGAGAGTGAGATGCTCTCCATGTCAGACACCAAGATGGCTATGAAGTACCTCTTTTCAGAGATGCCAAGAGAGATATCCGTCTTCTCACCTCTCGTCCAGAAATCGCTCCCCACACTGCGCCAGCTCCCACGCTTCCGAGTTCTTCTGTCTGATAATATAGATGGAAATGTTGTGGAAACCAGTGGCGTCGCGTCCTCCTCCAAAAGCATTTTCCTTGCTTTAGGGGAGCATTACATCGAAAGTGATGAGGAGGCAGGGGAGAAAACTCGGGCTTACATGGCGCATCGCTTGTTGGAATACACGAACGAGAACCCCTCTGCTTTGTTGAACTATCCGTGGCTTGAGAAAGTTCTTGAACATGCCGATGTGGACTCTCATGAGGTTGCAGATTTCAGTCCGGAGTTGTACGATCGATCGCTGCAATACCGCATGGCTGTCGATCTCTACCAAGACATGCCGAAAATGCTCAGTGATCCCCTGCGCTCGATTCAACTGCATCCCGAACACGACAGGTGAGTGTTATGCGAAGAATTGTTAAAATTGCTTGCAGCCCAAGTTATCCTCAATGCATTATTGCTTTTCCCTTAGTATGTATGAGTCTGAGGGCTTTGCCTCATCTCACACCGAGCTTGCTTCCCTGCTGAGGCTGGTTTGCAAAGAGTTTCACGGAACGAAGCTGAATGTGTTTGAGGTCGGTACTGGGAGCGCCGGCCTCACTCGCCGGGCAGTGCCGATACTGGACATCGAGGATCGATTGGGAAGCTTTGTGTGCAGCGATATATTTGACATCAGACTCGGCAAGTCTCTACAGTCCCACCCTGCCATATCACGTGTCAAGTACGATGTGAACCGTGAAGTGCCTCTCCTGAAAGATGAGAAGTACCATCTCATTCTGGCTTCTAATGCCGTTCATATTGCGAGGAATGTGAGAGGTTCCATGGTGAGGTTATGCGATGCTCTGCAGGAGGGTGGGATGATCCTATTGGAGGAATCTATATCATCATATCCGCTCTACCTTCATGGCCTCGACAAATTCATTTGGGAAACGCCCATGGACGAGCGAAGCTACGGCCTTTGGTTGAACTGGGAGGAATGGCTCTCTCTTGTTGATTCTATTGAGGAATTAGAGCTTCTTGTTTGGTATCGCCGGAAAGGGTTTGCTTCCATGCTGTTTAAAAAGACTTCCAAAGAGGGTAATGCCGCACCTGAGCAGTGCGTTATGACAGACAACAAAAAGACCATGAACGCATCCCTTGCAGCAGGCTCAGAAGTAGTGTTTTGTGGGAGAGATGCCGAAAAGGTTGTGATGCATTCCAGCAAAAAATCCAACAAGTTGAGGTCGTTGACAACTTTGGACGGGTCCGATGATTTTGATGCAAATGATGGCCTCCCCCTCAGGTTCAATACAGTGGCTGAGGGCCGGTTGGGATCAACGGTTACCATTCCTCTCCAGAAAGCGCATCGTACAGGCAAGAGAGTTGGTACCGATTCTAGAAGCAACAAGGGAGGGGGGGCGACGGCCAAGTCTCAAAGTGTATGGAATAGACACGCCGTTTCTTCGGAAGTCGAGCAAGCTGTTAGAAGTGTTGCAAACGTGAGCGGCGATCTTGACTTTGGGGCAAGCCTGATGGATGTTGGCTTGGATTCTCTTGCAATCGCCGAGTTGTCTTCCATGCTCCGAGCCCGTTTCGACATGGAGCTACCGGCTGCCATTGTTTTCAGCTATCCTACCATCTCAGACCTAACGGATCACATATTTGGATGCTTGACGCAGGAAAGTAATATCTGCGCTGCTGATAGCAATTATGACCGTGAGAGAACAAGAACACCGAGCCGAGACTCTGTCTCTTATGAAGTAGAGCAAGCCGTTCGGAGCGTTGCTAATGTGAGCGGCGACCTCGACTTTGGAGCAAGCCTAATGGACGTTGGCTTGGATTCACTTGCGATAGCTGAATTGTCTTCGATCCTCCGAGCCCGTTTCGACATGGAGCTTCCTGCGGCAATTGTTTTCAGCTATCCCACCATCTCAGACCTGACGGATCACATATTTGAGTGCTTGTCAATTGAAAACAACGATGACAATCTCGATTGGGCCACAGAAACGACGAAGAACAGACCACAACGTGCTCCTGAATCGCCACCCCCTTCCCAAAGCCCCGCTGCTATTGTGGGCATGTCATGCCGCTTCCCAGGAGGCGTTGCGACCCCATCAGAGTTTTGGACGCTCATGCAGGAAGGGTCCAATTCATCGTCGGACATTCCATTTGATCGCTGGGATTCTTCCAGCCTTGCGGCACGGTCGAATCTCGGCGAAAAAGGCCAGATGCAAGTCTCGCATGGATCATTTGTGCGAGATATGGAATTCTTCGATCCATCTGTCTTTAAGATTGCAAAGGGAGAGGCAGAGTCGATGTCTCCTCTCCAGCGCATGTTGTTGGAATGCTCGTACTTGGCGCTTTTGGATGCAGGTTATTCTGCAAATGAGATGAAGGGTCTGAACTGTGGAGTCTTTGTGGGTACTTCTGCAGCGTCAGTGAGTTATTCTATGCTATTTGCTGACAACGAATAGCATTTGCTCATGCCACCTGAAACGCAACTGTTCTTTGAAAGGTTCCCTCCATAAGGCCTTCAAACAATGGGCAGAGGAACAGCAATGGTTCCGTGTACAGTGCCACAGGATCCACTGCATCGATTGCATCGGGTCGCATATCTTATGTGTTTAACTTCCAAGGGCCTAACTCCGTCTACGAGACGGCCTGCTCGTCATCCTTGGTAGCATTGGATGCCGCCATCTCTGCATTGCAGACGGGCAGATGTGATATGGCATTGGTGGCGGGTGCCAATGAACTGTTCGATCACAAAATGTTTGAAGCATTCGCGAGAGCTGGCATGCTGTCCCCAACGGGAAACTGTCACACATGGGACGCCACCGCAGATGGTTTCTTGCGTGGTGAAGGATGCGGGGCGATTCTCCTCAAGCCAGCCCACACAGCCAAGCCGGGATCAATCTATGCCAATGTTCTCGGCGCTAGCGTCATGTCCGATGGAGCATCAGCTTCGATTACCGCACCCAACGGTTCCGCCCAGAAGCAGCTCATCATGAGGACTTTAGAGTCGTCTGGCATCGAGCCCAGTGATGTGGATTACATCGAGGCCCATGGAACGGGCACGGCACTCGGCGATCCCATCGAGATGACAGCGTTGGCAGAAGTGTTCGCAACATCGAGACCTAAAACCTGCCCCCCTTTGATGATGGGTTCCGTCAAGAGCAACATTGGCCACCTTGAGCACGCGGCAGGTATAGCGGGCTTGATCAAGGCCGTGCTTGTCCTGGCCCATGAGACTGTCCCGCCCAACGCCGGCCTCAAGAAGTTGAACCCCCTCATTGACGAAACTATTGCCATTCATGATTTTTCTGTTGAATTCCCTACAGACCTTCAGCCGCTTGGCAGAGGGGGGGATGCGAAGAAGCTACTGGTTGCAGGAGTGAGCTCCTTTGGTTATTCGGGCACCATTGCCCATGCCGTAGTCCAACAGGCTTCAACGGATATGCGCCGAAGCGTTGCTGAATGCGATGGTGCTTCATTGCTGAACAAAGCCTTTCCCAATCGCAAGAAATATCCCTGGCCCGAGACCCCACCCCACCCGCTTCTTCAGCAGTCGGCCCCTTCGAGCAAATCTGTTGAGTATCAAACGATATTTCACAGTAAAATCTTGGATCTTTACAGCAACCATGTCATTGATGGCCAAGTTATATTCCCAGCAGCAGGATGTAAGTCGCGTGTTCGCATAGTCGTTTGTATATCGCAATTCTGTATTCACCTCAAATGTCCTCGCATTGTTTCCATCGCAATCAGATGTTGAAATGGGGTTAGCTGCCGGTTTTGTGATGGGGTTTGAGGGTGGTGTGGAACTCAGAGACATCAAGTTTGTACGACCTTTTGACCTCACAATTGAGTCCAAGCTGGTTTGCAACCACACACTTGGAGGAGGGATGGAATTTTGCACTGATCAAGACGTAGTAGTGGCATCCATATCCGATATCAAAAACATGGGACATGATGCCCCCAGCACGGAGCAGTTGGGTGTTCTTTTTGACAGACATACGTTCCAGGTTACGAACATTCATGATCGCTATGGACGCCTGGCTGAAGCTGGCTACCACAAAGGTGCCTTCCAAAGCATCAAATCTGTATCATTGAGCAAGGACATGACTAGTGCATTGGGACGTGTCAGTTTGCCGGAGGGTTTCAAGCATGATCACGATAGCTACTACCACGTCCACCCTGCAGTTCTAGATGGTGCATTCCAGATGATTGGGTTTGTGTCTGAGTCGATGGAGGGCGAAGCTTGGGTTCCACCTGGAATATCCCATGTTGCCATGGTGCGGAAACCAACCAAGCAGGAATTGTGGGCTCATTTGGTGCTGGTGGACAATGGTCCGAGGATGAAGCGGTGTGACCTGAATCTTTTCGATGACAACGGACTTGTGATGTCATTTGAGAGCTTCCGGTGTGCGAGGCTTGGCCATACGGATGTAGAAGCATCCATGTACACGTCCCAATGGATCCAATCTTCTTCGCCCAAGGACGAGACTTACAAACTCGAGGCGAACAATCAGGTTACGGCGACCCTGGTCCAACTCGATGGCTGCAACCCTTTGAGCACGTGGGCATCTATGCCAACAACATCTCTATCAGATATCTCCTCCGGCAACGTCCCGAAGGCTCTCGTCGTCCCCTTAGCACTGCTCAAACACGCTGAAGCAAACGATTATGCCAGCAGCACAGTTCTAGAAGATTGTGAGTTTGTCCCACCGTCCCTCTGAAAAATTCCATTCCGATTCCATCCTCATCTTGTCCTCTCGATTCTGTTCCGTGATATTCTCATTCCCATAGGTTTCCTACTACTGAAAAATTTGATTGCGAAACAGAGACATGCTGATGGGGAAACCCGTCAAGTGTGTTTCTGGACTTGGAATTCCAATGGCCCTACAGTCGATAATGCGCAAGAAGGCATAGTAGGATCTTCTCTTTGGGGAATGGTGCGGACAGCATCATTGGAAATCGATTCGGACATGCTTCGCATCACCTGCATTGATGCATCACCTACGCCGAACGGTCTCGAGCAAGTTTTGCTGGAATTGCAAAACGGTGGATCGGTTGCCGAGGACGTGTCCTTCCGTGGGAGCAAGCGTTTTGTGAGAAGACTATGTCAGAGCGAGTTCAATGTCAACGAAGGTGTGGAACTCGCGTTGCAACAAGATCCCAACATTGGCGTGGCTGTCATCACGGGTGGTCTAGGCGGGCTTGGACTTGTCACCGCCGAATTGCTGTGCGACATAGGTGCCAAGTTTATAGTGCTCGTCTCGAGAAGTGGGAAAGCGAAGAAATACTCTGGCCAGCGTCTTGAGGAGAGACTGGAACGATTGCTTGAGCGGGGAAACGTGTCCGTTGAGCGCTGCGATGTATCAAACGAGAGCGATGTCAAATTACTTCTGGAAAGAATTCGCACCCAACACGGGAGCGTCAACACCATCGTCCACGCCAGTGGGTTGCTACGGGATGGTTTGTTGCAGAATATGACTGTTCAGGCAGTTAGATCCTCTTTTGGCGCCAAGGCTGTTGGTGCTTGGTACCTTCACCAGAGCACTTTGTCAGATGACGTCTGCAATTTCGTTACATTCTCTTCGATTGCTGCCATGCTCGGTAACCGCGGACAAGCCAATTACACAGCCTCCAATGAATATCTTGATGCTTTGATCCGGCTTCGCAGGCAGTCCAATTTGCCGGGGGTGTCTGTCCAATGGCCAGCCGTGGCGGATGTAGGAATGGCCGCGGCGAACGAAAAGCGAATGACTAAATCCATGGCTGACCAGATCAGTGTTCCCTTCGCGAAGAAGGTTTTGAAGCATCTATTGTCACCCCAAAACGTAACTAAGGATGAGGCAGTGGTAGCTGCGATCCCGCCGTCGCTGCTGAACAAGGGCCGTTTCTCGACAAAGCAGGCACTGTTTCTGTCAGATGTGGTGCCATCTGAAGCCTCGAAAGGAAATGTCTCGAAGGAGCTGAAGAGGGGACCACCAAAGGCTCCAAACACGCCGGCCTGGACCATTGATGCAATCCGGGTCGAGGTAGAGAAGGCCGTGAGGAAGTTGGTGGACGTCGGTGACTCTGAGAACATTGATCATCACCGCAGCCTCTTGGATACTGGCTTGGATTCTCTTGGAATTATCGAGCTGTCGGATCTAATCCAATCCCGCTTTGGGGGAATTGAACTTTCCTCAACTTTTGTATTCGACAACAGGACCATTGATGATATGGCACTACACATATTTGGAATGCTGTCGCGGCAAAATTCGAACAAGGGACGAGGCAACCATCCTGGGGCCACAGATGGAAGCCCTCAAGTAACAGGATCGAAAGCATCTCAGCTCGAAGGACTGTTTCATGACGAATCGGATCTAGATCATACGCTCAGCATGACGGAAGTGGGATTGGAGTCAATACGGTCGTCGAATCTCTCCATCTCACCCCAGTTCTGCTACGGAAGCACTCAAGATCAATCAAGTAAACAGCGACCGAGATTATTGTGGTGAGTCCTTGTTAACTGAACTCTGATATGTTATATTTTGATACTAACATTTTGATGACATTTGCTTTTAGCCTCCATGGAGTGGGATCAAACAATTCGTCAATGGGGATTCAATTGGAAGGCCTCAAGCTCACCACCCATTTTGAAGCAGTTATGGTTCACGCCCCACACATGACGGACTGCTTCCCTGGTTTGGATGAGTTCATCAAGGGGCCGTATTACAGTTTCGCAGATATGTTTCACCCAGAATCGGACGTGCATGATCAATGGGACCAAAGCCTGGAGTATCTTGCAAAAGTTTGCAAGGAGCGCGGCCCGTTCGATGGCGTTTACGCTTTTTCCCAAGGTAAGAAACTTTGAATTAGATCGTGGAGATTGATTGAATCAACATTATAAGTACTCATTGGATTTGCCTTTTCTTCATGGTTTGGGATCGAACACCTCAGGCGCCGCATTGGTATCAAATTTCTCCAACCCTGCTATCTGGAAGGATAGGTTTCGAATGGATACGGCTCCGTGGAAATTTGCCATTCTTGCGTGCGGGACATGCGACTCTCTGTTAACAACTGGGAAGGAAACACATGTCGATCTGCCATCTTTTCACATTCTCGGCAATGATGATGTCTTTCTGGACCAGAGCAAACGTCTTGCGACGTACTGGGACTCATCGCAAATGAAGAAGCACTTTCACCGAGGAGGGCATGAGATTGATCTATCCATGTGGTCTCGAGAGACTGAAATCATGGATTCGCTCGATGATTTCTTGAGTAAGCACGCCAATGTGCGTGTGCGTCCTCTTGGAAACACCATGGCTGGTAAGGCGGACCAGCCTGCTCGGCCGGAAGAAGACGATGATGAACTCAAAGCCAATGCCAGAATGAAACTAAAGGAACTGGACGGGGCAAGGCTTCTGATTGAAAAAGAGAGGCTTCAGCTGCAGAAGCTCCTTTCTGAAATGTAACCACGAGCCTGACATCTGACAGGAACTGACACTACCATAAATAAAATCAAAACATTATTTACCTTCATGTAGCTTCTTCTGCTTATCCTATCACAACCTTGGCGAGCGTTGCCGGCACCACACGTCGTTGGCTCTTTATTCACTACTGTGATTTGGCACACCCGTTGTCATCATTCTTGATCTCTCTTGTTCTACAGGTCCTCAACCTTGGGGCCCATCTTGGACCCATCGGGAATTGGGACTTCCCAATGGTATTCAGCTAAAAATCTACGTGACGACACTGCAATGAAAAACCTGGTCATATCTGGTCATAACAGATATGAACAGTATTATGAACAAATATTTTGCCGCGGTCGAGAAAGCCCCATATTCATATTTCTGGTCATATTCTTTTTCCCGCGCGACCACGCGAGTGAGTCCCGCGAAACAGCTTTTTACGGGATTAATGATTAATTCCCATAAACTGCAGCGTCCCTCGTGGATCAGTCCGCTCGCAATCGAAGTTTTGGGGTGGAATAGGGAGTGCAGACGCGACGAAACGTGCGCTC
>JALLPA010000180.1:0-18727 GCA_036939895.1 Thalassiosira exigua
CATTTCTTACATGTTTTGTTTTCAGAGTTCTGACATTATCGTTTAATTTTACATACCTAACAATGTTCACGAGAACAGATTTTTCATCTCATTGGTGTCACTTTCTAGTGCACGTCATGTTCGAGGCAAATCTTGCTTAACTCTGCTCTGCCTCAAAGAGAGTTCATTACAAGGCACAATTTGAGAATCCCGTATTTGAGACATAGGTTCCAAAAAGTTTCCTGTATAATAGAAAGAGTGCAATGCTAACCACACACAACCCACATTCCTTGCGTTTGGTGTTACTAGTTCTCCATTGCCTCAATCCTCGCAAAGGTCTTCGGGAAACGCTCCTCTGGCAACTCGACGGCCAGAAGCAACCATGGAGCGATGAACTCCCGCAAGAGCTTCGGGAACTACATGATGCGGAAGCCTGGGCAGCTGGTCAGCTCGCCAGGGTTCGCATGCCACACCAACGTGACCTCGAAGTAGTCCACCAACTCGGCCTCGAACTGGAGGCCGACGACGATCTCCTCCATCAAGAAGAAGCACACGATCTCCTCCAGTGCCAGCTTTTTCCAGGTGTCTGATGGTATTCCTTCGCCCACAGAACCCAGAAGTTGCCATTAGGTAAGTCGAGGTCAAAGCCTTCAAGGATGTACTTCGCATATCGTCCGTTACACAGCCAGCGCTGGATGCGTTCTCAAATCATCTTGATAGTGTAATCGATTTCTAAACCTTCTAATATCTCGTCTGATATCGCCTGAGCGATAATTTCGCTGCGCACAATTATCATTGGTTTGATTGTCACATCGGAGAAATAGACCCAGGATCTACCTACTATGCTCTTCATGGAATGATAAAAAAAATAAAAAAAAACTGTTGATACCGAATCAGGACCAGGCTGACATAATACTGACAAGAATGGACATATCAATTACAGTATATTGTTGTCATCAACAAAACTGAGGCAAAACTCAAAGAATAATACCTTGCACATATCTGCCCAATAGCCATACCACGTCTTGACTTCGTTAGTAATGCCAATTATACTAAGCATATATCATTATATTTGAAACCATGATGATTTTACCAGGATAGGTGTCGACAAAGATGTAGATTGATACCATGGGATACATTGCCGCAGTAATTATTTTGCTTTCCAGCCCACCCAAAAAGTATGATAGAACAATATAAATAATGTTTTGAAGTCTTACTTAGCTTTGTTAGCATGAACACAGGATCATGCCTTACCATATATTTGTATTGAAATGGAGGAAATAAAACACATGAAATTGTTTATCAGCTGATGCGCATAATTGAGTTTGATCTCCGTTTTTTTGGAGGAGATTGGCTCATCTGTGTCTTCCTAAATAAGAACAAAGGTCAAACTTCACAATGCGGCTTAATAAAAATTCCGCGCCTAAACAAGCTCGGTCTCAAATTGGTTGATTTTGTGAACAATAAAACCTTAATCAATCAACCGACCACCGTCAACAATTATTTTTAGCAATATTATGTATGTGCACAATACTCATATTAATCCGTGAAACAAAGAAGGATCTATTTCATTCATAATGACGTAATCTAAACAGGGAAAATCAGCTAAAACTTCTCACCCTATCGTAACTTCCGGGCTCAAACATACGCTGCCCGACAGCGTACAAGAAGATGCCGGGCAGCGACTTTGAGAATTAAAATCAGTTATATCAATATAGTAATTCGTATGTATTTAACGGAGAGGGTATAACGTAAAAACTTCCTTCGCGCATGCTTCGGCACAGCGAGTTTTGTCCATCCGGTACGAGTGATATCTTATTTTTCGTACTACATATGTGTCCTCCTCCTACACTACTCCGCGCTAAATTGGACGACCGCAAAAAACCAATGACTACGCAAGGCACATCTAAAACCATGGCGTCCGCCGACGGAAGAATGGCCCCCTAACGGTGCTTCCATCGGGCCAAACCCGCCTCCGCTGCCATGGATCAACACCCAATGACGTCGGTGTTGGGCCCTATCTGGTGATCCTGGATTCCTGGCATCTCGGCTGAGCCAGAGCCTGCCGTCCCCTGTGACGCTGGATGAGCGTGCCAAAGGCCTCCCATTGGAGCCAATCTGGACCGTCTAGCTTGCCGGATATGGCACGCCGGCCAAGCCGCTGACCCGTACCCCCAACAGGGATCCATGGCACATCAGGGGTGCCAAGGATGTCGCTCCCAACTGGGTTAGAGCGGCAGCAGAGCTAATCAATCTATTTTTTGTAGTTTTTCCAGCAATTAGATACCTAGCAAAACCTAGCCCGTCAACTCCCCACCCAAGACGGCACCTACCACGTTGCCCCTGACGCTCCCCCCCAAGCCGCCGGTCCACATCAATGATCGGCATCCTTGGCACCCATACAGTACCAAGGATGCTGCTCTTGAGCGGATTGGGGCGGCGGCAGAACCCCCTTTGACCGCCTCCCCCGGCCAGGCTGTGATGGACTACCCCATACCCCTCCCCCCGGGGATCCACTACCATGGCATTAAAATTGCCACCAATGACAGTCAAACGATACGGATGAGCCCTCCAGCTAGTGGAGGGCTGATCTGTATGGTTTTGACCCCAATAGAGACCAGGAAGGCCGTCGGATTGGAGTCATCCCACCTCTCTTCAAGAATTTGCTGCTGCGCAGTTAGACCAATGAGGTTGGTTAATTTGCTCGTTTGAGGCCTCATTTTGGGGCTAGATAGCCCCCAAGATACCGTTCGAAAGCTTAGAAGCGGGGAAATCCAACGGCGCAATCGGGGGTATCATAACTCTTAGTGAGGGATACCCTAAGTGCGTCAAAGTTCAAAAACGCTGCCCAGCGGTGTATAGTTACTGTCGACCAGACGTAACGATATCTCACCTTCATGGGGGAGTTAGAAGTAGAAGCTCATCTGCACAGCTCAAAATACTTGTCTTGATCAGGTCTTTCCAGCAACACCTTATGCTATTTGGGTACCTTCGGATGCATTGAAAATCATTCTTCAAAGCATTGAACTTATTTGATGTTTCTTCTCAATCGATTGCATGTACAGATTCTGAGCACTTTCACTTACTGAAGTTCCCACCACAATCTGATGTGTTCAATTAGTATGCATCAAGGTCATACTCAGAGAGAATGGCACTCCTAACAATGCTTCTCGAGAGTGCTCTCTGGAGAGAGAGAGAGAGAGAGAGCAGGAAAAAGGGGGATCGGCTCTGGATCTGATCTGGCTCCCAGAGAGCGCTGCGGGGCGGGGCGGGAAGACTTCGTCGCTACTGGGGTTTGGCACAAAACAAAACGTTTCTTGGAAGCTCACGGCGAGTCGTGAGCTTCGCGAACCTCGAATTTCGAACCAGTTCAAATCGGTTCCGCAAAAATAAAACCTCACACGGTCGGTTATCGTCTCCGGCGACGGTAAAATTTGCACGGGGGGAACCAGTACAAGACACTAACGTACGTGAACAAAGATACTGTTCCACCGCCGGGGAAATATCCATACGTTGGCCGATCCGAAAAATCCGGTCACCAAAAAATTCATTTCGGCGCTGACGCCGACGCCGACGCCGACGTTGAGCAACAACAAAAAAGCACTTGCGACTTGCGGCCGTGGACGGAGAGGACGACGACGGCGGCGGCGACGGCGGCGGCGACGGCAATGGCAATGACACATTTGCGTTGCCTCGCGGCCTGATCATAGATTCGCAGGAACTTCGAACCTTCGTCTTCCGTCGAACCCAACTGCCGAGGACGGGGTCGTCGTGGTGCAAGCCGTCGGGGCGTCGGCGGGCGAGGGCGAGGGCGAGGGCGAGGGAGCCGCCGGCCTCGGTCGACGCGATGTCGAGCAACGACGACGGCAACGACAACCGAGCCGGGGGCCGAGGAGGAGGGGGGGCGGACGACCCCTCCTCGCCCGCCACGGCCGCGGCCCGCGCCGCTCTGGCGTTGGCCCGGGCGGGTCCGGCCGTCGGGGCCGCGGGCGCCGGCGCGGGGGGCGCCGTCGGCTTCGGGCCCGTCCTCGACCTCGGAGGAGCGGGAGGAGGAGGAGCGCCGGCGCTCGGTCCGACCGGGAGCGGCATCGTCGCGAACAGCTCGGCGTCTCCCCCCGCCGCGCGCGTCCCCCCCGCGGCGCTGCACCTGCGGACGCTGGGGGCCGCGGCGACGGAGGCGGCCTCGGCGGGGACGACGACGACTGCTGCGACGACGACCGGGGGGGAAGCGGCCTCCGCCGCGCCCGCCCCCCGCCCCCTCCCCTTGGCCTTCCGGACGGGCGACGGGCGGTACCCCCTCCCCGCCCGCGTCGACTTCGTCCCCGGAGGGCTCGCGGCCGTCCCCGCCTCGCGGATCGGCGCGGAGGACGACGACGGATCCGCGGTCCTCTTGTCCGAATACTGTCACGGCGCGAAGGTCGGGACGACCACGAGCGGGATCAAGTCCCCGGCGTCCAAGGCCGCGTCTCCCCGGGGCGGCGGTCCGTCCCCCTCCCCCCGCGGCTCCCGAGGATCCGCGCCGTCGTCGCTCGCCGTAGACACGGCGTCCGCGTCGTCGTCCGCGGGGGCGAAGGGTCCCGAGGTCCTCGTCCGCCGCGCTTTGATCGCCGACGCCACCCTCCGCCGACACGCCCTCCGCGCCTCCGCGGGGCAGAATTTGGGGAGCAACATCCCCCTCCCTACACCGGGATACCGCCTCCCGAGCCTTTCCCACCTCGCCGACGCGGCCCTCGCGCACCCCCTGACGGCCGTCCCCGCGGAGCACGCGGCGAAGTGGGCCGAGGCATTGGTCGCCGAGTGCTGCGACGGACGGGTCGAGCAGCTCCTCGCGGAAGAAGAGGCGGAGGAGGAGGCCGACGGGGAAGGAGGAGGAGGCCGCCGCGGCGTCGTCCCCTCCGTCGATCCCGCGACCGGCGCCCCCCTCCCCCCCGACGCTCCCTCCCTCCGCTCCGTGCCGCTCCTCCGCCGCGCGGTGTTGGCGGCGTGGGCCGACGAGGAGCGCGCCACGGGGCGGACGCCCACGAAGCGCGCGCGGGCGAGGGACGTCGCGCCGGAGGAGGCGCTGAGCTTGCCTCCCCCCGACCTGGCGGGGTTGCTGCGGGCGCTGCGGCGGTGCCAGAGGGGAGAAGACCTCGCGGGGAAGGAGGCCGGGGCCGTGGGCTTCGACGGCGGAGGTGGTAGCGGCGATCGGTGCACCCCCGTGGGAGCGAAAGGAGGACGAGGCGCGGGGTACGTCGGCGGACCGTGCGGCTACGTCTTCCGCCGGGGCGACATCGCGTGGAACTGCCGCACCTGCCAATCCGACGCGACGTGCGTCCTGTGCGAGGAGTGCTTCGTCGCCTCGGACCACCGCGGCCACGAGGTGTTCTTCCACCGCACGACGCCCGGGGGATGCTGCGACTGCGGCGACTTGGAAGCGTGGAAGGTCGAGGGGATGTGTTGCAAGCATCGTCCTCCCGTCGAGGAGGCGAAGGGGGGGGAAGAGGAGGACGAGGACGACGAAGGCGTGGTGGGAGGAGACGACGACTTCGAGGCCGTCCGGGCCGCCCGCCGCGCCCGTCTAGAGCACGCGCGGCACGTCGACGGCGCCCCCTCCCGATCCGCCTCCGGTTCGGGTTCCGATCCCCAGCCCCTTCCTCCCCGCCTCGCCGCGGCCCTGGCCGCGGTGACGGGGGCCGCGGTCCGCTCGATCCTGACCGCCGCGGAAGGCGCGGCCGCGGGGGCCGACGTCTCCCAGTGGCGCCTCCGGTGGGCCGACGAGATGTGCAAGGTCTGGAACGGCTGCCCGGACGACGAGGAGTATTACCGTCGCGCGGCCGCGCTAAGGGCGGTCGCGGCGAAGCGGAGGGAGGAGGAGCGGGCCGAGGACTTGCCGGAGTGCTTCTTCGGAGGCGAGAAGGAGGAAGAGGAAGAGGAGGCAGAGGAGGAGGAGGAGCTGTGGGCCCATCCCAAGCACGCGTTGGACCCCGCCGACGAGCACTTTCGCTCCGAACCTCCCGGGGGATACGCGCTGCACCTCCGCCTGCACAACGACGACGTCCACACGTTCGAGGACGTCATCAAGGCCTTGCACGCCAAGAACCCCGAGCCGATCCGGGTCCCGATCGGCGGCAAGGGCAGCCGGGGCAAGGTCGGCGGGAAGGGCGTCAAGGGCGCCGACCTCCGCAAGGCGGCGGCCGAGGGTCCGACCCATTCCGGCGTCGCCGGGGGGAGGAGGAAGGACCCCGACGACATGTCCCTCTCCCCCCCGCGCGCATCGAACAAGAGCTCCTCGAGCCGCAGCCCTCCCCGCTCGAAGGACTCCTCCTCTCCCACGTTCAACCGCTCCCCGAAGGGAAGTCCGACGACCGCCCCCCCCTCGACCCTCCTCCCCCCGACGACCCTCGCGGCCCGCCTCGAGGCCCGCGCGGGGCTCGGGGACGTCGACCCGTCCCTCCCCCTCGTCCCCCGCGCCGACGCCGCGCAAGACTTGACCCGACGCGTCGACGCCGACGGACAAGTCCTCGTCCGATCGTGCGACACCCTCGACGGAGCGGGGATCGGATTCTCCCGCCTCCGCTCGGAGGGATTGCACTGCTCGGTGACCACCTCCGCGCGGGCCGAGGCGGAGGAGCGCGCGAAAGCGCTGGCCGAGTGGCTCGCGGGGGTGGCGGGGAGCCATCCGGCCGCGGGTGTCTTGGTCGTCCAGGCGCTCGTGGACGCGAGCGAGGGACGAGACGCGCTCCGGCGCGAGGAGGGGAAGGAGGACGTCGGAGGGGGGAGGATCGCGGGGATGAGTCGGGGCGTGGCGGTGTGGTCGTCCCCCCGGTCGATGCCGTGCTGGAGCGGGACCGCGGAGGGATGGTGGGACGACGACGGCGGCGGCGGCGAGGGAGGGAAGGGAGTCCCCGCGTGGAGGAGGAGGATGGACGCCTTCCCGCCGCACCTGGACAGCTCGTACCTCACCCGTGAGGAGGGGAGGGAGCTCTTCCGGAGGGGGATGACGCTGGGAGGGGCAGCGGCCGACGCGTTCGTCGAGAAGACCGGTGAGCGCGACGCCTCGCGCCGCGCAGCAGGACACGACGCACCCGACGCGCCGAACGCTCACTCTTTTTTTCGCACCTCGTCCTCCTCCCCTCGCTTCCGTCGCACCCTCCCTCGTCGCGCGGCAGGCGTCGACCCGGACTTCTACGCCGACGTCCCCTACCGCCTCCCGGACCCGCGGCTGCTCAAGTCCCCCCACGCCCTCTGGGGGACGCTCCCCGCGTCCCGCCTCTCCGACGACGGCGACGCCGGCGTCGACGGGGACCTCGGCCACCCCCTCCTCCGCGCGCTGGCGGGAGGAGGGACGTCGTCGTCGTCGCCACCATCCGTCTCCGACCCCTCCGCCGTCCGCCTCCTCCCCCGGACGTACGTCCTCGACACCGACCTCCGCAAGCACGAGGAGGCGGCCGGGCTCACGTCGGCGCTGTACCCCCACCGCCTGTCGGGACTGAACGCCGTCTCCGGCCCCGCGCGGGTCGACGAGCTCGGCTCGGAGGGATCGTCCTACTTCTCCCTTTCCTCCCCCTACGCGGACGACGACGCGACGTCGTCGGCGATCGACGCCTCCGAGGCCCGTCCCCTCGCCTCCTCGAGCTCCTTCGTCGCCCCCGCGTCCCCCGCGCTCCTCCTCCTCCTCCTCGACCCGTACGGTCCCAAGGGACTGCGGTCGAGCGTCCACCGCCTCTTCCTGGGACTGCTCACCGACGCCCGGTTCAAGAGCCGCTTCGCGGCCGCGCTGGGGGCGTGCGCGTACCGTCCCACGAGCGCGCTGTTCTGCGCGGGGATCGGGACCGAGGCCGACACGCTGCTGGGGTTCACGGTCCAGCTCTTCACGACGGGGAGTCTGGTGAAGGCGCTGGGGAACGCGGACGCCACGCGGGCGCTGCTGCGACCCGAGGGAGAGGAGGAGGAGGAGGGAGGCGAAGGAGGGAGGAGGGGATCCGACGGCGTCGCCGTCTCGGCCCTCCCCATCGCGCACTCGGTCGTGCGCAGCGTCCACTCCAACATGCTGGGGGCCACGGGGCAGGTGGCCGCGGCGGTCAAGAGGGACGCCGCCGAATCCGGCGCGGGAGGAGGAGTAGTAGGGGGCGACGGCGGCGCCGAGGGGCCGGTCGGTGGGACCGCGCCGGATCGATCGCGGTCCGCGGGATCCGTCGCGACCTCCTCCACCTCCGCGGCACGGTCCCCCTCCGCCTCCTCCTCCTCGGCCCCCTCGGCCCTCGTCTACCAGCCGGGGATCGAGCACCCCCTCAGCGCCCGCCTCCCGGGGGCGCCGGACGACAAGTTCGTCGACGCGCGGTGCACGAAGCACAAGCGGCTGCCCCACCTCCTCCGCGACCTGGAGTACATCTACGAGACGCCGGGGACGGCCGCGCGGCTCCTGCGGACGGGGAAGGGATTCGCGACGACGGGAGCGGCCACTCCCAACGCGTCCCCCACCAACCAGCAGCAGCCGGGGGGGACGGACGCCGCGGCGGCGATCGCGACGTCCTCGCCGTCTTTCGCCGGCGGCGGCGCCCCCAACGCCCTCTCCACCTACGGCGTCCCGAACGCCCTCGACTTCCCCGCCGTGTGGGCCCGCCTCCTCCGCCTCGGGCAGGGCATCGACCTCCAGAAGCGCAAGACGAGCGGGGGACACGTCGAGTTCGAGGAGGAGCGGTGGTTCGGCGCGTACACGCTCAGCCTCAACTTGGCGAGCGCGGGAGACGCCCTGTGCGAGGGACCCTTCTCCCGCGTCGCGACGACGGGCCCCGCCGAGGGGACGGGCGCGAGCGCGCCCGCGACCCGCGAGGCCGTGGGAGGCTTGCTCGCCGCCCTCTTCCGCGAGATCAAGACGTGGCTGTACCGCGAGGGACTCCTCGAGGCGTCGTCGGCGCGTCCCTCGCGGGAGCTGAACGCGCTCGAGGCCCTCCAGCGCTCGACGCTCCACGTCGCCCGGGAGGGGCTCGACTCGTCGTTCGTGGGGCAGATCGCGCAGCTCACCGGCGTCTCGGCCGCGGCGAGCTGCGACGTCGCGTGCGAGAAGGGGGTGAAGAACTTGCCGGAGGCGAAGCTGGCGCTGCTCGAGGCGGCGCTGCTGCACGCGCGCGCCGCGCTGAGCCGACGGGCGGCGGCCGCGGGGGCGGAGGGCGCGGCGTCCAGCCACGGCCCGGTGATGGGGGACTGGCTCAAGGTACCCCACTCCCCCCTGGCGGGGGACTGCTTCTCCTTCCACCTGCCCCTCCACCGAGCTCTGGCGCGAGCCGTGCTGTGCTTCTGCTCGGCGGCGGTCTCGGAAGACGAGCGCCGCGACGACCCCGGGGGATGGTGGCGCCTCCCCCTCCTGGACGACGACGACGACTTCGCCTCGGACCCGACCTCGGAGGCCGGGATCGTGTTCAAGCCCGACTCGTTGAGCGCGCTGGTCCGACCGACGCACAAGTCGTCCAACTTCCGCGTCGTGTGGAGCTCCGGACCGGAGTGCTCCGCGCCGGAGGCGCAGCTCCGCAAGTCTCGCTCGCGGATGCTGAGCGCCTTGTTGGCGTCGACGAAGGTCGTGCACAGCCTGTGCGACCACCCTCTGAGGTGCATCGCGGCCGCCCAGCAGATCGATCATCACATGTGGGCCAAGAACGGGAGCCCTGCCGCGATCATGGCTCTGAACTACGGGAGCACCCCGCTGTGCCGATCGCTCCGGGACCTCGACCTCGCCCTGGTCCAGATGTCTGCGGCCGGGTTCAACGTCGGCCTGGGATCCCGCCGCGTCTTCGCCCTGCTCACGAACCGCTTTTCCCTGGACGGGTACCTCTCCGACCCGGACCGGCGGAGCAGCTTCGGGAGGGTCGGGTGGGTGCGCCCCCCGCGGATGCAGGAGCCGGAGCACGCCGAGCTCCTCGCCGAGTCGTTCTTCACCACGCTCTGCGTGATCGTGTCCGACCTTCCGGCCCCTCCCCCCACGGCGTTAGACGACAACTCGGTCCTGCGTCGGAACCTCCGCCGCGAGCTGTTGCACGCCCTCGCCGTCGAGCCCCGGTCGCACAGCGAGGCCATGGGCGCCGCGTCCGTGGCCGTGTCCCGCCGCGACGAGAGCGACGGCGGCGCCGTCGGGGCCGGGGGCATCGCTTCCTCCTTCCGGACGGTGTTCACGGAGGTGCTCAACGAGATCGGCCAGCCGCGGAATCAGGGATCGCGCGCAGCGGCCTCGGGTCCGCCTTCGTTCGAGCTGCGCCCGGGCGGGAGCGACGAATACGACCCGAGCTTCTACCACCTGAGGAAGACGGACCACCAGCACGCGATGGACAACGTGGCCCGCCTTCGGAGACAGAAGCTCGCGGCGCTGTCCAAGTCGCGCGGGACGGAAGCGTCGGCCATGGTGCTCCCGTTGGTGTCGGAGCCCCCCAAGGCCCATCCCCGGTTCGTGGCCTCCCGCCTTCTCCTCCACCTTCCATCCACCTACGCCGCCATGCGAAGGTACCTCATGTATGTGCTGTTCAACGGCAGCTGGCTCCCACCTGGAAAGCCGGAGCCGGATGCCATTCCCATCAAGGTCCCAACCAGCCGTGGACCATCATCTTACAAGAGGGCCATGTCTTCTGTGTCTGACCGTAGCACCACATCGGCCACCACGACAGTTGGCAACGGCGTGCCCTCTAAATCATTCTCTCCAGAGACAGTCGCGGCTTCCTCGAAATCGTTCCTGGAGGTGCTTCACCTGCTCACACTGCAGGTTCACACCCTTGAGGAGTGCGCTCGGTTGCACGAGTCGCTGCCATTCCTGGACCACGAGCACAATGCGCTGTCGTCGAGCATCGATGTCAACTCTTACCTTTCCCAGCTTGTGGGGGTGCCGGATAGCTTGTTGAATGTTTGGGCCCTGGAGCCGGCTCCTGAAGGGCCACTTCCCTCTCAGGGAAGCGGGGAGCGCCGCGGATCCGTCCTCGGGCTGCTTGTTGCATTATATGAGCACCGGGATAACGTCAAGGGCGCGGGCACAGGCCGGGAGTCGACAAACGATGACCACGGTGGTGCACGGGCGCTGTCGTCGGATGGTCTCAAGTGGCTCCTTCGCTTCGTGAGCGCCCTTGCTGACGGCGGGAACGTTGCCTCGGCGTGCGAGTCTGCCACGTCGGGTGTGCCCCCTGCTGACTCGAATCATTCCGACACTGGTCCTGTTGATGCCGCATTACGCAGCCAGGTGCAGGGCATGCTCACTGGCCTCCCAGATCTCTGGCCGGGGGAAGATGGACCTGTATCGTCCTCTGGCGCCGACAGCGCCAGCGCCGCGTCTGAGCGCAGCCGGGAAGCCCAGCGGGCGGCGCAGGCTCGTGCGATGGCAAAGATGAAGAAGCTGCAGAGTTCCTTTGCCGCAAGCATCTCGTCGCAATTCAACGACGACTCGGAGAAGCGGCTGGTGGAGGCAAAGGAGGAGAATCTTTGCATTATCTGCAAGTGCGACGATGAGGGTGGCGACAACGGACCAATGGGTTATTTGGGGCATGTTCAAAGGTCACGTGTGTGCCAGCTCGCGTCAAAATCGGCGCTCAGGGAGGCTGGGGTCTCGGAGGGCCTAGACCTTGGCAACATTTACAGGGTAGTTGGCGACAAGGGATGTCAGGTTAGTTTTGGTCCAACTTGTGTTTCCCCGTTGCTGTGTTTTCCCCCCCTCCCCCCTCACCAGATCCTGATCCCCGCCTGGTACCCACATCAGCTCCGATTGACTGAGTCAATGGAGTCTGCTCCGGTGGCATTTCTGCCCCGGGGGAGCATGGTGGAAGTGCTGCAGTCGAAGGTGTCACCTCAGCTCGGTTTGCTGTCGAGGCGAGTCTGCGTCCGTCATATCAAAGCAGAGAGCCAGAGTGGAACTGATGATCCGGTCCAGGGCTGGGCCAGCATTCAATCGTGGCAGGGATATGTGATCCTCAGTCCCCTCTCCTCTCTTTGCTACACCAACACTCGTTGGGGGGCCACCCGTCCCATCGTCAGGCAGTGTGGCCATGCGGCCCACATCAAGTGCGTTGAGGCACACTGCCTCTCCCTACACCAGCGCGCGGCGGGGGGGCAACCCTATGATGGCAGATTCTCAGCTAACATTGAGGATGGGGAGTTCCTCTGCCCCTTGTGCAAGCAGCTGTCGAACATTTTGATCCCTGAAGAAGTAGTGGAGACGAACGACGCGGCGTCGTCCCCGCAGGCCATGACTTCCACGCCTGCGTCCATGTGCGAAGAGAAAGAAGGCTTTGAAATCATCTCATCACCTGCTGATATTTCCCTCATCCGGAATATTCTGACCCGGAAGGCCTCTGTTTCTTATGTGGTGGAGCCGTCCAAGAACAACAAGGCGACGCAAAAATTTGGCTACAGCCTTTCACAGGCCATGCAGCTCTCTGCGGACAACATAACCGCCCAGAGGAAGAAGGAAAGGGAGTTCTGGCATCCGGCGCTACGGCGGTGGGACTTCGAAGATGACGACCAGGGTGGCGGACCTCAGATCGGCAGTGTGCTGCGCCTGATGCGCGAGCAACTTATTTCATGGGCTGCTGTCGGCCACAGTGCGGCAGCGGCTGAGGCCTCGGGGAGAGGCGCGCGCCAGGAGGTGTTTGGAGAAGTTGTTTACAGCTCTACAGACCCATGGTTGGAATATGGTTCGAAAACAAAGGATTCTCACTCACAGATGCTGGAGCTTAGGAGGACGATGACTGCCACTGCCGGCCTTAATGATACAGTGAACTTCGAAGTGGGAAAGCAATTGGGCAAGTCTGAAGAAAAGTCAAAGGGCGAATCTGCTTCTGCTTTCGGTTCCCTTATCAGCGACATTTTAGATGGGCGACATTGGATGGTGAACTCTGGGAGTCAGAGTAAAGAAATTGAACAATGGAGGGCGATAACTGCAATCACTGCATCCATGATGTGCCATGTCTCGAAGGAGGATACTGTTGCTCCGAGGCTTGAGGCGCGGGCAGTTGCCATGGCAATGTGGACAATTACAGGGTCTATGCCATCGCTTGCTGCTGAATCAAGTGGACCCATGAATATGGAATCCTCTCCGGAAGTGGAAGTGAGCCCTTCAGGGAACATCATGGGAAGCCACGGAGTAACAGGGCTATCCCATGATCCTGCTCAACATGACATCGGCACTTCACAGCCTCGCCCAGTCTTACCGCCAACACCTCTCTCTGTTTACCGAGTCGAGAGGAACCTGGCTATTGCGCTTGACTCAAAGTGGGGCACATTGGATCCCTTCAAGGTTGAATGCAAAGGTTCATACAACAAACCCTTTCGGCCCGCTGTGGCAAGTGCCTTTCTCTACGTGCCTCTGCTCTCCTGGGACCTGAATACCCTGGCTGGTGCGGTATTTTCGTCTCTCCTGTCAAATCCAAAATCAAGTCCATGCGTAAGCTGTAATGAACTTCTCCAGTCAGCCAAGGTGTTGCTCGTCGGACGTCTGATTCAAGTCTTATCCACGCCAGGTGGATTTTTGACAAATGACTGTGCTGATGATTGCGATGATTTTGACGAGGAGCAATTTATGGACGACGCGAAGAAGAAGAAGGAAGGCACCGCACTGAAAGAACTTCTCATCCTCTGCAGGAAGAAACTTGCTGGTCACATTGAACCTCTCGTCCAAGGCCTTGATGATGCATCCCTCCTGAAAAATGTGGGCGATGCTATTCTACCTTTTGCCCGGACATTAGTTTTGCTCCTTCGCGCGTCATCGAGCGCCATTCGTCAGCGTCAGCGCTACAACACCAGTGGAGGAGGCGCCGAGAAATCTCAAGCAGATAAGGATCTTGCAAGAGTTGTCGAAGATTCCAACCCGATGACAACAGAAGATGGCTTCCGGCTTCTTTACGCTCTTGGTGCACCCCTCCCATCGTCAATCCTCGAAGGTGACTCATCCTGGACCTCTCTGGTCACGCGATGGCTTGTCTCTCTTGCAGGCTTTGAGGCCTACCATGGTAACAGAGGCCAAGGGCTGGCCTACGATGAGGATGCCAAAGAATGGACTGCAAAAGCTCCATGCAATTTGAGAACTAGTGATATCAGCACAGGCCGGACTTCTTCACTCCAGAATCTACATGTGGAGACATCGGCAGCTGCGGTGGAGGTGGCGCATCTTCCTCCACAGGGTGCTGAAGCAAATGATGATGATGACCCTGATGTGGACTTTGAGGTTGGAAGTGAAGACCTTTCTTCTAGCGCGTCAAATGAAGATGAAGTAATGGATATTGTTGATGAGGCGCTGGCTGCAGAATCCGAGGAAGAGTTTGAAAATGTTGATATGGATGTTGACTTTGATGAGGATTTCGACGAAGCAGGAATCGATGATTTCGGCGCTGCAGCATCGATCATGATGCAACAGGAGCTAGAATTTGATGTTGATGATGCCTCTGATGTGAATGCTGCCCTGAGTGAACCGGATGGCAGCAAAATCACCGGCCCGAACGATCGCATGTTTTCCTATGTTTCTCGATCTGCAGTCATCCCATACCAACCGAGTATTTTAGGGCGAAGTCATGTGGGGCCAGGCCCAAGAGGTGCGCGAGGCGATCTGTTTGAATACAATGTAGCCAACCATGTGATGAAGGATTTGAGCCATCTGGGAACGGTTCACATGCCAGGTAAGATTTTTGATTGCAACAATTTGAAGAACATGCTACTTGAAAATACAGGCACTCTCAACATGGATGTTTTATTTGAAGGAGCCCCTTTGAATTGTCTGGTGAAGCTCCCGAAATCTTTTGTTGAATTGTATAGCACGGTCAACCGTGTGAAAGGACGAGACATCCGATCAGATGATGCGGACGACGACGGTGTTTTCGAAACTGCCATTTGCCTCCTCACGGGTGCTGTGATGCGGTCTGGATCGGTCAGACGAATGAAAACAGTGAGTTCAACATCGCAAAAAAAACGCTTCCTTCGTCACTTTTGTACCAACTACACGTATCTTTTTGGCGCTTCAGAACCGCCCTCCTGGCACATGCACCCTTCACGCAAGAAAGGTTGGATCTGGTATCGGCGTATTCTTCTTGGTCCAGAAATGCACCATTTTGTTGATGCACAACAATAAATCTGCTTACTCTCCAAGTCTGTATGTTGATGAGCATGGGGAGGAAGACGTTGGTCTAAGACGGGGCCGTCCACTCTTCTTTTCTGAAGATCGTTACCGCGCTCTTGAAACACTTTGGCGCACCCATGGAATACCTAGAGAAGTGTCCCAAATACGTTCAACGTCTGATCGAGTGATTAGAGACAACTGGTACTGATAATTTTTCGTAATAACCGTTAGAGTAATTAACGCTGTCCATGGCAACCCGAAATTTATTGCAACCTATTTCTCAGTTGGTCCAATTGATAGAGATACCGGTTCTGATCTAAGATTGGATAGGTTAGCCACGAAGTGTTAAGGATACCACCAGTATCGAGATTTGATATATTTCCTCCATGTATCACTTCGAATGGATGCAGAATGATTCACCCCGCACCAACAGGGCCAGAAGAACAATTTTAGCCAGACCCCGTTGGGTAGTTGATACATTGAGGCAAGAGTGTTTTGAGGCTGTGGGGGCACCATTTGATGATTTCTGACAGTGGCGATGTGTTATGGCAGCTGGTGTTATGGCAGCTGCATTGTGACCACACATCAAATCCATGAGGTGTCCACAATTCAGCTTTCATTGTCACTCATTCACAATACACGGCAATTGCACCAGTTCAATCTGAGCAGCCTTGTAATCGAGGGCCAGCTCGAGATATTGTGACTTGACCGCTCGGACTACCCCCCCAACCCTCTTTGGATATGATTCCCCAGAGCAGCAAGGTTAGAGCCCATGTGCAGCAGCCCCCCCCCCCCCCCCCGTGGACCAAAACCAGCATGCGTACCACACAAACTTCCTCGGCAGTAGGAAGGGATGATCCTGGATGGTTCAGGCTTCATTGCACGAGAACAATCGAATGACTGTGAGGGAATGGCGCAAATTTTACCTCCAAATCGCTGCCGTTTCTGACGTCCCACGAGGTCCAACAGGTAACGAGCTACTTTCATGCTAGGATCTCCTGATCCTCCGTGATGAGCATTTTCCCAGTCCTTCTCCATGATCTTTTCGATTGCCCTGGCAGTCGGTCCTCACATGACACATCTCGGCCTAGTAGTCCTTGTTGGCATGGAACCAGGTGAAGATCCGTTCCGTGGGACTGTCCAATGGTCCCCCATGCTCTCGTAGGTGGTAGTAGTTTCTAGTGACAGGTGTTTGCTCCAGTCTCATCCATGCGTTGCTTTGATTGGCGAGCTTACAACTCTGTAAAGCACTGATGATCCGAACAGGCCCCTAAAGTTCATACTGTCGCAAAAGAAAACAACCACACTCGCAGCAAATCATATGCACATGAACAAAAAGAGTGCATGCAGGGAGTGCGGGAATGTGATCCACGGCAATGCAGGGTCGGACCTGCATCTGCACTGTCAGTGGCAAGGTGGTGCAACCCAGTCTCTACAACGTTGCCATCACAGCGACATGGAACAACCATGAGGGGCCGCTGATTTTTATGGTGAATGACAATGAAGCTTGAGAAAAAGATAGAACCAGCCAGATGGAGTTCTAGAGATTGATAACCCTAAATAAATTTATTTCCACAGAATTTGGTTTTTCGGCGAAGCGGTGCCGATGAAGAACTCGACGGCTGCGGGGGCTGATTGGATGAGAAGAAGACCGACGAAAGCGAAAACTCAAGGTGGAAGTTGCTGGTTTTATTTGGGGAAAATGAGATGAGCCTTTTCTTCGAATAAAATTGGCGCAATTTTGGTAGAGCTGGGGCTGGAAGATCCTTTTTGAGTTTTTCGCTTCATGATACTGAAAAGCGTGCTGAGGTTCGATGCTCTCCGAGCGGCAAAAGGAGGGCAGCGCCAACGGAATATGAAACACGTATCAAAGGACGACATGGGAGCTCGCGGGGAGGAACCTTTTACCTTTCAAGGGTGGCTCTGAACCAAAGTGTTGATTTCAAGACCCATGGCGTGACGAATTCGAGACGACAACAACGTACGCAAAGGCAGGACAAACGAAGAAGGGAAGAAGGGAAACCGAAGACACATGACTGGCAGGAGGACCACGGACTTGAAGGGATGGTGCCAGATACGAGATCGGAAAGATAACTCAGTGTTGGGCCACCAGATGACTCATTTTTTGAACCTGCTTCCCTCAGACTGATGCTCGAAAGAGCGCCCCCTCCGGGAGCGAGAGCAAAAGGAGATGCACCGCACGCACAAGATACAGTGCACTCTTTGAGCGTGCTTTGATTGAAAAAGAAACGAACTCATACACTACACCAAGGTAATATGTTTTTACGGCCGCTCCGTACTTATTTATTTTCACGGACTCGTTTAACGCGTTTATGACATCGACCCTAATTAAGGCTCATAGTAAGCCAATATTGCCTTCGGTCTTTAAAACAACGTCAATGTTGACGATGTCTTACGTTATCGTACCGGTTGAAAACGATCCCAATCCCGTTTTGGCGAGTGAAGGCGTACGGTAGATAGTACGTAAGTACCCCCGTCGCGCCGCCCCGCCCGTGCCCGATGCGCACACATTGTGTTGTTTGGTCTCCGATGGATGAGCGATGGAGACACTGAGTTAGGAGTACGCGTAGTTACGTTCTTACGTACGAAACGATACGACGTACAATTCGATTTTTTCATCGATCTCCGGACTGTCATTGGTATCCTTCATGTAGGATACCGCCCTAAAGAACGAGCGCATGCAACGGTCGGATAGGGTTGTCTAAAAGGTTATTGGGGGCGTAGAATTCACTGGTGGTCACGGTTTGCGCTGAAATCGGCATGTTCCAGGTGTAATATACCAAAGCTAAGAGTAAGCCAATATTGGCTTAGTCCTATAAGAGTAAGGCAATATATGGGCTTACTTTACGAAAACGCGTTAAAAAATAATTTACTTAACAATATTTGATATCTTTTATTTGATCCACTAGAGATTCCAAGTTGAAGTTAGTCGCTCAAGTGCCGAACGCCAACAAATGCTAACAAAATCCACGACAACCCCCACCATTGGGTCTGCCGGCAGCACTAGGCAACGGCGGCCCTAGATCATCACCAACGGCAAATTGCCCATGGCGACACCCTTCAATACCGTCCCCTCCGCCACCCTGTCACCCTCCATGGCCATTGAAGGCACGGGAGCACCTGAAAACCCATGCCAGAGCATCCTACCACTTCCCCGCGGGAGGCACCAGAGACCACCACTCCCCAGGGTCAATTGGACTCTTCTGTTGCCTTCAGGGTGTCACTGGTGCATGCCTCTGATAGATGGCGTCCCAGAGGGTAGGCGGAATGCGTCAGGGACCCCAGAAATGCTTCATTTTTGAGGGTCCAGTGTCTTTTCATCAATTTGTGCTGATTATACAACCTGACGAGCAAGGTTTTTGGCCTTGGGATCGAAACAGCTTGTTTTCATCCATGGAAAATGCCCGAGAATGGATGCTTAGAATCCATAAGCCGAGGAGATGGAATATATAAAGGTCGGGGGTGGTTCCATGTGACCTTTCTTGGTAGGGGGCAAGCAATGTCAAAATTGACCCGATGCTTCTTGAGATTTCATACTCAACAAGAATCATCAAGTGGTACAAGTGCATGGGAACATTATTTTGGGACAATGCACTTTACTTTGGAGTACATTTAAGCTGAGGGAAACAAGGTTTTTATTAATCAAAAACTAAGAAATCTGGCTATCTA
>JALLPA010000181.1:0-18714 GCA_036939895.1 Thalassiosira exigua
CACCCCCAGCTAGCACCATTGAAAAAGCCATAGCCAATGGGCAATTGAGAAGTTTTCCAGGACTAACGCCAGGCTGTACCAAAATATTGCCACCTTCAACAGCAACATACAAAGGGCATATGAAGCGTGTCAGACAGGGACTTCGTTCAACTAGACGACCAGTACAAGAGATACGAGACGCTAGAGAGGAATTACAAGACATGAATCCACAGGATCACATAGCAAGAGCCACAGAAGGAGATATTGATTTCTTCTGTCATGCAGCCCTCGCAGATTCTGTGCAAGGTACAGTGTATACAGACATCACAGGACGTTTTCCCGCCAGAAGCTACAAAGGGAATCAGTACATCATGCTAGCGTATGTCTACCAAACCAATTCCATACTAGTTCGGGCTATGAAATCCAGAGAGGCAACTGAACAGGTTGAAGCTATGCAAGATATCTATGAATACCTCACCAAAAGGGGGTACAAACCAAAATTGAATGTCATGGACAACGAATGCTCGAAACTGCTGCGTGACTATATTGAAGGAGAGAAGGTCAAGATCCAACTTGTGGAACCTGATAATCATCGCGTAAATGCAGCAGAAAGAGCAATCCAAACGTTCAAGAACCACTTCGTAGCAGGACTCAGTTGTGTTGACCAACACTTCCCACTACAATTATGGGACGAAATTTTAAAACAGGCTGAAATTACACTTAATTTGTTACGCACATCAAGACAAGACCCATCCAAATCGGCATATGAAGAGCTCGAGGGACCTTTTGACTACAATCGCATCCCTCTTGCCCCACCAGGAACGAAAGCATTGGTTTACAACGACCCCAAAACACGCGATCGTGGGAACAACACGCCAAGGATGGATGGTATGACCTCTCTCCAACGTTGCTCAGGTTCAGCAAATCCTCTTGCATCTGGGTCGTGATCCATATCATGCCGGGTGCAAAGGCCGGCAGCTCTAGTCTTTATTGTCGGTCCACATTAGAGGTGAACGAAAGATTAATAATACAAATTATTTCACAAAAATACAGAGATAAAAATGACTCACATTCGTCCTCCCTTTCCCCATCGATCAAAACAAACCTCTACTCTGGCTTTTGGATCCTTCACCTCTCCCATTGGTCGTAAAAAGGGAAAGAGGATCAATACATGTCTCATTTGCTTAAAAATAAAACAAGTAAAAGTAAAAGACTTACCTTGTTTGTTCTCTCCACCTTTCCTCAATGCCTCTTCATCATCATCCCACACTCGGCTTTACCATTTTGATTCCCCTGCTTCCCTCTGACAACCCCACCAAAGCAAGAATGGCTTTCAGAAAAAAAAGGACTCACCTATCTCTCTCTTACTAAAGGACACACAAAAATGCTAGAGGGGGGATAATTAAGTGCACTTCACTGTAAATATATATTCTTCTTTTTTATTTGGTCCAGCGCAATCATGCAACTCCTACGCGGCATAAATAGGTTGAACACCGTCTGGATTTTGTGATGTCAAGAGAAAGGGGCTGGCCTTGGGAACACAAAATTGTATTGTACCTTGACTGCACTCGGAACATAGTATATGAAAAATTGGTAGTGGCTGTAATTTAAGGTTAAGAGAAGTGAAAGTTCTAAATATGGTGATTGCAGAAAATTTTCACATGATTGAAAATGTAACAACAATACATACTATCAAACGTTTGCGTGATAACAAAGGAAAGGAAGAGAAGGGGCAGCGATGTGCCACAGGGGCATTGCGCTGCACTTTCTCCCTACATTCAGTAAAAGTTAGAAAAGAAAAAAATCTTCACTTACATTATTGAATGTTTTTGTTTTGACTCCCACTCCCAATGATCTGATACACAATGCCTGATTGGACTGTGATTATTGCTGGAAGGCTATTTCCAGACAGCATTCTTAGGACTGAGCTCGCCCCCCTCTCGATCATTGTAGATTTATGCGAGGGCTACTGAAACAACAATTCCGTTAGCATTGAGCGAGATAGCAACACAACAAAGCAAAGCAACAAAACGTACCGAGGCGAGGGTCCACCAATTTTTGGACTATGGCAACGCACCCCGAGGCAAAAATTCGTTATCGAGTGTGGCCACTAGACCTCAGTCGCTCCCTCACTGTCTCGTCGTATCCGAGGGGCACATGACTCAACCAACTAAACTAGAACTAGAGACGTCAGGCTGCCGGAAAATCAGACCACGCTATGCTCTTAGTGGGATGACCCCGTCCCCCAGTCCCGACTGTGGGATGATGAAACCCCGTTGGTTAAAGGGTGGGTAGTGGGACCAGCAAATCTACAACCGCTATTGCTTCTCCGAGCTCGGCGGGGCCGACCTCGGACGTGCCGAGAAGCGAGGAGACCAATAAGAATGAGGGGACCGAGACCGCGCGCCGTGCGCCCTTGCTCGCGGCGGAAATCTTTTCACCATCTGTCCTTCTCCCCCTCATTCTCCCACCGCCACCCGATGGATCCTCCTGCGGTCACTTTGTCCGCTACTACCATATCTTGATTGTCCCCTAAGTGATGATACCAAGTCTGTGCGCAGCCAGATTTTGTTTCATAATATTAAACCAAGCTTCCCTGATACATATCGACATTATCATGGATTCAAAAATAGATGACACAATTTAGTTGGACTTCAGGGGGTTCATGCACTCAACAAACAAAAATACCGTATGCACCTTAATGTATAAATATGATGGATCCACAGCTACTATATTGATACACATCTCAATTATACTGCCAGGAGCTGTGTCATTTTTACTCTGTGCCATCGATAACACACGTGATACCACATGCCTTGATTTTTACTGCCATGGTTATTATGGCGAGAACAATTGGGTACATACTGAAAAATGTGTAACCGATGTCCAATTTTTTTTATTTGTGATTTTCTTGCATTACAGAAACTGGGAATTCAATGCAACTTTCGCTGCCATGAAGTTTTGTCATTGTGATACTGGTGTTTCTTCAAGCCAACTAGGCAATGACAATGATAATGGTGACCACCAATATTATAATAAACCCAATACTCATATGAGGTTTGGCTACAAATCGAGCAGGAAAAAAATGGGATCCATATCAAACTTGTAAAAGATCTCTTTACTTCCACAAAACACTTCTTGGTTGGAGATTTGAGACAAGAAAAGATACAAACCTAGTCTACAACTTCTTTCACTGATATTAGGATTGCAGGCAACCTCCACTGACATAAGAACAGACAATACCACAACATAGAAATTTGGTTATTGTATAATTCACTATTGTTTGAACCGATGATTGGCCAATATCATAGTTGCCATCAAACAAAGCAGACGATTTTCAACTCAAAGAGTCCCCTAAACCTTTCCAGACAATCCTGATGCGGTAGGGGTTGGCTACTCGCATTCCTCTCTCAAGGACTTACCTTACAACCAAAAAATACTTCCAAAAATGAAATCAATTGTTTTTAAAATAGACACGGCCTACTAAGTCCAAAACACCAAGCAGTCTGGTACCAATGGTTTCTGCAGAGTTATAATGGGGTTTAGTAACTTTTCCTCTTTAACAGAGAAATGGGCAAATGTAATAACAGATAAAAATATGCCGGAATGTGAGTTCAAAATTTGTAATATTTTGGCACATTTAACATCCCAATCAAATCTTGACTGCATTATTATGCGCCACCTTCAGGATGTACCCAAGATGTACTCATAAAGCATTTGGTCAGACTTGCAGTTTACATGAAGCTAAATAAAAACATTTATGAAATGATAAATGCCTACTAGATCCAATAAACAATTACAAATGGAGTCCCCTACTGGAATTTCGTGCCCCCCCTACATTATCTGATGAAAAGCTCTAAAATCTCTAGAGGTCACCAGTCGTGTGTAAACAGAATTAGCCAGCCAACAAGGTATTGATACCTTGATTGATATCTTTCTAATAGTATGACCTGTTCAGCAATATAACAGCTTCAGATCACAGCTTCAACTGCGAATTCCCCAAACAAGTACCAGCGAAAGTATTGGCAATTGTGCTATCTCTTTCAACGGGAGGCCGGGGATGTCATGTAATTGATGCCTCCGCTCCAAACCCTAGGCGAATAAACCGTCGAACCAAAATGGCCTTTCACTCCAATTCCTTCAAATATGATCAGTGACGCATCGTAGGCGAAAGGCAGTTGTTCCATCAAGGATTCCATAAACCCTCGTTTGTACACGACCTTACTCTCCGCCCACACATAGAATGAGTAATACTGTCTCCTGGCCAATTTGAAAGGTTCTAGACCAAGCCTTGTAGGTCGCCCCCTACCGTTCATGTGGATGGTTGAACTAAATATCATGTCCCACTCTTCAATACTTTGCTCATGCCCCCAGTAACGCCCCATACGGGCGTACACTTTCACTGCACCAGTGCCACGGGTCATGGTGTTGATGTCAAGCGAAGTGATGGTGATGTCATTCAGGGCTTGAAGATGAAACATGTTCCCGTTGCTTCCACTGTCATATTCATAGGTCGTCTCCAGCGTATGGTCGACGCAGTCCGATGGGCAAAGTATTGAATCCTCGTTTGCTCCGCAATACTTGTCCCCACACTTTCCAAAGTCCATCATGACATCTGCGTACGCAGGAGTGGCATCGAGATTGATCTCACGTACATGGATTTCCATTGCCAAACCAGTACCACGCCAATTTGGAACACGATGAGTCTCCCCCTGCGAGAGGGTTGCCTTGAGAAATGACTGCGAGTAACCAAGGCCATCGTTCCCCGCTTCAATTATAGTGACTTTGTCTCTAGCTTCTGAGGTATCTTTATTGATGCCCATAGCCCTATTGAACCCCAGAAACAAGTCATTGGGTCCGCCGGACTCGATTTTTACGACAACTGGTAGGCCATTGGGATTATTGTTGTAGTCAGCGATGCCGATGATTTTGAGGATGGCATGGCCGCTTATGTCGGAGTCCCATGTGTCAATTACATTTTCATCGTACCAGCTCTTGGTCTTTGATAATTGATATGTCTTTGCAGCTAAGAAAGGTTCGACACGGCGGTTAGATTGTTCCTACGGAGAAAGGGAGATGCAATCGATGTGCATCTGTACTTACGGTTGTAGCACATCACGCCAATATCATCACCGTGAGGGGGTCTGCCCATTGGGCACGTGTGATCGGAGTAGATCTCTCCATCTAAACCACCCGAGTGACCCTGGAAGAAAGTATTGAAATTAGATCTCCATGTTTCTACCTGGCCTTCGCAGTCAGAAATCACCTGGCAACTCACCAGGTTTAGATTGTGGCCCAGCTCGTGCATCTGCACGGTGGGGTATTTGTAGAAGTCTGACTTGTAGACAGTCAACCACGAATTGATCATGGCATACGCCTCCCAGCCGCACTGCTCATGTGTCGACACGTAGCAGTCCTCTAGAACAAATAGTACATGGTCCAGAGGGCCACCGGGCTGGTTAATGTCTTGTTCGAAGCCTAGCTTGGATTGAAGTGCTGCGGCCATTGCTTTGATGATGGAAACTCTATCACTTGTCAATAATGGGATGCCAATGGAGATGTCGATGACCCCAGGCGCGGACAAATGCTTCGAGATGTTGAGATGTTCAGGATATTCATTCGAGACAACAAATTTTTCGTTGGAGCACGCAGCAAGCTGGCTCTTCAACGTGACGGAGTCTCCGAATGTACCAAAAATGTTGTCTGACATCATTTCCGCTGTGTCGGGATGAACTCGTCCATCAGAATCTGTGACACGGGCAACAAGGACGTATCTCACGCCCTCGTGATCCCCTAGATTGCGGATACCCTCTGATCGGCCCCTTCTCTCTTTACCACCCTTCTTAGTCACAGTAATACCACCGGGCGGTAGGAGTGCTTTATTCCCAGAAGCACTCAATGTAGCCTCAACAGTTGAGTCGCCGCTTACCAGAAGCCCTCGCTCTAGCAGCGAATCCATCTCATTCATTTGTGATTCACTCCCTTGAATTGGAACGAGTGTTCCAGCCGTTTCACACATGAACTCCATGCCGTGATCACGTTCGCCCGAATGGCCCATGCTGTGCTGTGAAGGTTGAGACTTATCTGGCCTCAGAGCAACAGCGACCACGCTGGAGCACAATTCTGCAGCTGAAGTCCTGTGGTAGGCTGATCCTTGCCCCCCAGTGTCTCGTCCTCGTAGCTTATGGAAACGTCACGATGAGTCCGGCGGCGGCAACGGATTGTAGCAAACGGATCGGCGGCCAGGCAACTCACAAGTCCCACGACGAGTTCAGCGTTGAAGCATATTGCTAACGCAACGATGGTGCGAGTCCACAACATAGCGTGCAAGCCTTGAGGATAATCCGACGCAAAGAGGGAAGGCCCGGCGGTAGGAAATGGCTCCTCGTTGCGGAAGGGGTCCAATTGTGTCCAAAGCAAGGGCGCCATTGGCTCTGGTTCGTACATACTTCTAGGGCGATTGATGGTCGGTGCATGGTGATGGCGCAGACGTTTTGAGTAGGACTCATGGTAGGACCGAAGGTCAAGCCTGGGGATCGAGTTTCAGCCGTTTTTATTACAGCGTGGATGCTTGCTACCACGCTTGTAGATACGTGGATGTCTACGTCGGAGTAGATACCATATTCGGGAAACAACAACGGTCGCCACCGCACGAACCACCTACGTGCCACGACGTTCCCGACTGTCTTGCGACTTGCGACTTTTTGGCAAGCGATGAGGGCGTGAGTCTCGGGTCTCGGGGCGTCTGAATTGTGGACGGGCCGCACGAACGAATTGCCACTCGCTGTGCGAATCGCTACCCATGTTTCCATAGAGCGCTCTCAGGCGAAACGCGGACAATGGCGGGGGCGCTGGTCGCCACTCGTTCGGAGACACCACGGGGGCGCAGGGGGTGGCCACACGTCTGAAGGGTGGCATTCGGCACCGTCTGGCCATGGTGCTTGATGACAGCCGACAATGAGTTTTGGTTTTGGCCAAACGAAATGCGACGTGGCTCGCTGGCTGCTCTGACCGTGCTCTGACTGTGCAAAAGTACCACACGAAATGACCTTCAAGTACTTTGTGTAATGAAATTAGATATTATAGTCCCATCAATAAGTTTGTTTACTCAGTTCCAGTCTGAAATGGCCACCCCATCCCACATGTCAGGAAAATAACACACTTGAGTAGCTGCAGCCTGCTGGTCTGGCGTCAATTCATCCCAGTACATATCTTCTGCCTCTGGCGCTGGTGCACCATTGTCCCAACTCTCAATATCCCAGCCTAATACAGTGAAGTACTGATCGTAACCGTTACGTTCAATGTCCTCCCACCAGAACCCGGTGTAGTGATTAATGTGACAGTCCCACATTTCCCCTGTGATGCCGAGCCCTTCGACCCCTTTGATCTCATTGTCAAACAAGTCATGAAAGCTCCAACTCTCTACAGCCGCCGTGCCTGGTTGCTCCCATGTCTATAATATTGCCCAGAACGAGCGTGGTGAGGAGAGGTACGCAAATCAGTACTTGCCCTCCAAACCAAATGAAACTCACGCTTTTGTTATAGTCTAGGTTGTTCATGGCATAACTAAGATCTGAATCATTCAACAATGACCATATAAACTGGATCAAAGGTATAAAAGTGAGTGCGAGTCAAATGAAAGCCAATAACGAATGCTCATATTTCACGTACGAAACGTTTCGCCGGAATCGCTGCCACAGCTGGGTTGGTTCGGGTGTTGTTTTCAGGGACAGGCAACGAATTGGAGAACGATAAGAGTTGAGGAGAGCTAGGGTTGGAAGTTGGTGACTCGGTCGGAGCGAAACTTGGTCCACTTGTTGGGTCTGATGTCGTAGGAGCTCCAGTCGGCATGGACGATGGTGGTGATGTGGGTGCCTCTGATGGTTGAGAGGTACTTCGCCATTCAGGTATAGGAACGGAGTCCCACAAGTCTTTGGAGTAGCACACTTGTTTTGCAGCTGCTTGCTGTTCTGGAGTCAACTGGTCCCAGTACATGTCTTCTGTCTCAGGTTCTGATGTCCCATCATCCCATCTCTCATTATCCCAGCCAAGCAGAGCATAATATTGATCATAGCCATGCTCCACCAACTCAGACCAGTACATGCCATAATAGTGGTTGATATGGCAGTCCCACATGTCAGCAGTGATGTCAAGCAAATTGATTCCTGCTTGTTCGTCTGGGTACAAATCTTTGTAGCTCCAAGACTCTATTTCATTGGAGTCAGGTTCATCCCATGTCTTTGAGGCAGGACATAGGGGGGTTGGTTATGTATCAGGAGTCATCGAATGGGAACAAGATATCATTTGATTGGTCTCACACTTTGGCTGTAGCCTAAATAATCCTCAGCAAGAGTTTTGTCGGCATCATCCAGCAGCCTCCACTCGGTCTGAGGACGTTAATAGATTGAAGGTAAAATGAGCTGAAAAACGCATGATACAGGAATAGCAGTTCGGCCCAAACTTACGAATCTTCTCCGAGGGACAATATTTGCCATTGAATTTATTGGGAGTAGTTCTACAGTCTCGGGTATTACCGTTGTTACTTGCATGAATCTTGATGGTGCCATGGTGGGGCCTTGCGAAGGTGGCGATGTGGAAGGATTGGTTGAGGGTTGAGCAGTCGGAGCAGATGTCGGTAATTTCGTTGGGTTTGATGTTGGGTCTGATGACTCATAAAGGCAAGGACCAATGGTTTCCCATGCGTCGGTCCACAACGTCTCAATATTGTTTGGATCTGGCCGGAAGTCGACCTGGGTGCAGTAAAATGCGTACGGGTATGGCTGGCACCGGTAAATTACCTGTTCCACCTCCACTTCAGTGCCGGCTCCATACGAATGAACCTCTGATGGGTCATATGCTTCCGGGCAACTAGCCTCATCTGAAGTTACAGTAGCTGGATCATTGTCATGTTCAAGGGGAGCAGGGGGACTTCTTTCTGAAACGACTTCTGTGGGTGGAATCTCTTGCCACTCTGGGATGGGAACATTGTCCCACAATTCTTTCGTGAAACACACTTGTTTCACAGCTGCTTGCTGTTCTTGCGTCAGCTGGTCCCAGTACAGATCATCCGTCGCAGGCTCTGATACCCCACTGTCCCAGCTCTCACTATTCCAGCCAAGTTTAGCATAATACTGATCATAACCATACTCCACCAACTCAGACCAATACATCCCATAATAGTGGTTGATATGGCAATCCCACATGTCCGCATTGATTCCAAGTAAATTGGCTCCAGCCTGTTCATTTGGATACAAATCTTTGTAGCTCCATGACTCTAGTTCGATGGAGTCTGGCAGATCCCATGTCTTTGAGGCGCAGATACCAAGGGTTGGTAAATATAAACATCGACAAGAGAAGCAATGAGAACGATTGACTCACACTTTCGCTGTATCCGAAGTAGTCAACAGCATGAGTTTTATCCTCATCATCCAGCAACGCCCATTTGGTCTGAGGACACCAAACGGAAGAGATTACAGGCTGAGAAATGTATGATACGAGGAGCCAGCACATTTGATTTGAACTTACGAAGCGTTTCAATGGAACATCATTTATCGCTGGGTTGATTGAGATGCCATATAGAGGGGATGCTTGTATCAAAACCGTTGGTGCTGTGGTTGGTTTTGACGAGATGCAGTAAGATTTTGTCAGAGCGGGTGATAGCAGAAACACATCAGAAGGAAGGGGCTCATACTCACTCAATGATGGACTCCACGTGGTTGGTACTCTCGTACGGACTGCCCGCAGCGTCACCGCGGGTAAAACTGAGGGAGTCCCAGTCGGCGAGCTGTGGGGTTGAGGCCAAGAAATACCGACAACGACGTTCAACGATGAGTGAAATTAAGAAAACCTGGAGCTCAGTAAGATAGCATGACAATCACAACTTACATGCTGGGCATTCCAGTCGGTCCACGAGAAGGAGTCGCAGTGGGACCTCCCGTCGGACTGCGGGACGGACTCGAAGTGGGCAATTTTGTCGGAGGACTGCGCGGGGGTAAAAACAAAAGTGAGTGGGATAACACTCCTGGACATAAATCGAACTGGAGAGATGACATCGATTACCTGCTTGGCACCATTGTGGGACCGACGCTTGGCCCTCGCGTGGGCGGCGGGACGCTCGGCGATTCCGTGGGCCCGGTGGTCGGGTGGGCTGTCGGGCTCTCAGTCGTGTAACATGCGCTCACGGGAACCCAGGCAGTGTCCCAATAGGTCTTCGCATTCTCGTCGTCCTCGAGGAGGGCAGGGTAGAAGTTGGCAATGTTGCAATAGTACTCTCGTCCGGGCTCCTCACTACACATAAAGACATAGGATTCAATCTCCACGAGCTCCCCTGCAACGTAGTTGGTCTTGTCAAACTTGTAGGCGGGGGGGCAGTATGGGAGGGGCGTAGGGTTGGACGTCGGCGCCCCGGTGGGGGAGGGAGTAGGGGGACTGTAGGGGCGTGTGGAAATGTCGAGCGTGTCAATGGAAAAGTGCACAGACCAAGCTCAAACCAAACAACCAAACAAAACAGGATTCAATCGTCCACAAGGAAAAAAATAGATGGGACCAAGGAACATGATGGCAGTGAACCGGGAATGTGCTGCTCTCTCGAAGAGAACTGTCCTATCCAGAACGACACATCCACACCTTCCTGCCTTCAGCCTTTTCTAGTTTTGTAGTTCAGAGGCCTTATGCTGGCCTATCGTGTCAGTGTAATCGATGAATTCCGGCGCAGAATTCATTCGGTGACCCCCGGAGCTTTCATCTCCACATCCGCCCGAACAATTTCTTCGTTCTCAATCGTAATGGTCCTTGATCATGCGAACCGCTCAGCGCAGTCAAAATTGAACATTTGAGTGACGGTGCAGAGATATTAACTCCCCAGATAAGAGCGTGGACGTCGTGTCCATCGCACGCGGCCTCTCTCAAAAACATCCCATTCGGCAAACTCACCCACTCGGCGCCCCCGTAGGCCCCGTCGTAGGACCCCTCGTCGGCGCCCTCGTCGTTGGTCCCTCCGTGGGCGTCTCGGTCCTATAACACGCACCCAGCAGCTCCCACGCGTCCTTCCATATCTCCACCTCATCCTCGCTCAATTCCGCGGGATCGGAAATGGAACAGTAGTATGCGTAGTCGATGTAGCGATCCCTTCGGCACTCGAAGGCGTACATCCCGATTTCGACGCGATCGCCCGATTTGTAGTCGGTGAAGTTCGCGTCGTACGCGGGCGGGCAGTACAGGAGGGGGATGGGCGAAGTCGTGGGGGAGGCAGTGGGGCCGGAGGTGGAGGGCGGCGCGGACGGCGACGGAGTGGGACCGTCGGTGGGGTGCGCGGACGGTTCGTCGGTGGGCGCCCCCGTCGGCTCGGGCGTCGGTTCGGGCGTCGGCTCCAGCGTTGGCTCCGAGGTGGGCTCCGAGGTGGGCTCCGGCGTAGGTTCCGGAGTCGGCTCGGGGGTGGGTTCGTCCGTCGGATCCACGGTGGGGTCTACCGTGGGGCTGAACGTGGGCGTCCCCGGATCGACCAAGATGGGCGGGTCGAGGAAGTCTTGGTAATCCCGCCCGCTCGGACGCGGCGTCGGCTCCGGCGTCGGGTCCGAGGTGGGTTCCGGCGTAGGTTCCGGCGTCGGCGCGGGGGTGGACTCCGCCGTCGGACGCGGCGTCGGATGCGGCGGCGGTGGCGGCGAAGCGACGACGTCGTCCCCCCCTCCTCCGCCGTTCCTCGGCGGCTTGTCCATCGGCGGGCCGTCCGCGCCGTCGTCTCCGCCGTCGATCGGACCGATCTGCACGTCGTCCCCGCCGTCCCTCGGCGGCCTGTAGTCGACGTCGTCCTTATCGTTCGGCTCGTTGGGATCGTGGTCCCCGGGTATCGGATCGATCCACACGTCGGGTCCGCTGTCGTTGTCGTTGCCTTTGTCGTTGTCGTTGTCGCGATCGGGTTCCCTGGGATCGGGCCTCGGCGCCGGTGGTGGCGGCGGCGGTTCGACCGGGTCCCGCCGCGGCGGCTCCGGCCGCGGCTCTGGCTTCGGACCCCTCGGATCGCCCGGTTCCTTGTCGACCGGTTCCTTGTCGACCGGCTCCCTGACCCCCTTCCCGCTCTTGGGCTCCTTGTCTTTCGGGACGTGGCCAGGGTGATCTCGTTTGTGCTTGCGCGACTTCACCGTCGGCTCCGTCTTCGGATCCGGCTTCGGATCCGGCTCCGGCTTCGGCTCGGGCTCGGGCCTGGGCCCCCGGACACGCTTCTTCGGAGGCTTCCGCCGGCCGGCCTTCTCGTCGGGCTCGGGATCGTCCGACGCGGGAGGCGGATCCTTCTTCTCCGACCCCTTGTGCTTGTGCCGATGCTTTCCGCGGGAGTCCGGGGCCGGTTCCGCATCGTCGCCGTCCTTCTTCTTGCGATCGCGCCGCGGCGAGTCGTCGACGTCCACGGGAAGGATCGTCACCCCGTCCGCGGCGCCACCGCCAACGGACCCTCCTCCCTTCCTCTTGTCCCGTTTGTTCCCTCCCTCGAGCTCAATCTCATGCTCTTCGCCAGAGTCATTTTCCTCCACCTTCTCTACATCTTTCTCCTCCTTCCTGCCTAAGAAGCGGCGCCGGACGTGGGCGCGACCCGTCCGTTCGGGCGCAGCCGCCGCGGAAGCGACCGGGAGGGCGTCCGCAGAGTAGGCGATGGCCGCCGCAGCAGCCAAGGCCGCCGCGCTGAGGGTCCATGCCTGGACTAGTCGGGCCTTCATTCTCTGCGATGTCTGCCTGCAACTTTGGCTCCGGGGGACAAGGGCGGCGCGTAGGAGTAGTAGGAGGCCGAGTCCTTCCCGATGAGATGAAAAAATGGAGACCCACAGCTCTGGGCCTTCGCTTCCAATGGGAATCACAACCCGATGCTTCCAGCTGCATCAACAACCCCTCTCCCTCCTGAAATCTCGGCGCAGGTAGGTAGTGGTACGAACAGGTACGAATGAATTTTCTGCCGAGGCAAAATTTGCGACGTCGCATGATTCAAAGCAAAGCCGAACGTTTCCGTTACCATCGTCTCCGACAGCGTCATGCTGCACGATATCTCCCTGTAGCCGACGTAAGATATTGCGCTACACCTGCATCCGCTCGTTGCACCTCCCTTGCCTCCTCTCTCCAGCGCGGTATCGTATCGTACCACGATCGCACCATGCCTGCCTTCTACATCATACCCTCTTCGTCTTCAAATTTTGCCCGAGATGTGCCCGTTCGAGCGCGGTTCGAGGTCGGCATCAAGTCGATTTCGCCCCCTTTCTCGAAATTCATTTTTTGAACGACAGAAAAGAAGAAGCCCGAAAGGTACGCGCTCGACTTTGTCGAACCGGAGGGAGTGCGCTCCTCGACCTTCGGCCGTCGAGGAGAGGACGAGATGCCGTTTCCACGAAGCTTGGAGCTCTCCGTTTGTGCCTCCTCCTCTTTCTCGCCGGGCGGAGGCTCGAGGCTCGATTGCTTCGGATTTCGGGGGCCAATTTCGAGGCGCGACTCAATTTACTAATTCCTATGTTAAAGAGATGCGGCCACGCCGACGTGCCCGCTAAAATCTACGGCCATGGCCGTTTTCCCATCGCGATGTCAAAATCCGTCCGCTCCGCCGAATCGAATCGCACCCCTCGTCCTCCCTACTCCCTACGCCAGCGGCGGCACCCCCCCCCCCCCTCGCCTCCTCCGCGACCACCGCGACGGCGTCCCCCGCATCGGCTCCGCCCTCCCCCCCCCCCGTCGCTCCCGTCGCACCATGGCCACCCAAGAGGACCAGCTCCGGTCCGCCCTCTCCCAATCCCTCAGCCCCGACGCGTCGGTCCGCCGGGCGGCCGAGTCGGCGCTGCTCCGATCCCGCTCTCAACCCGGCCGCTCCCTCGCCGTCCTCCGCGTCGTCTCCGGCCGCGGCGGGAGTTCCGACGCCGCCGCGTCCGACCTCCCGATCCGACAAGCGGCCGCGGTCCACTTCAAGAACTTGGTCAAGAAGGGATGGGCTCCCGACGACGACGACGAGGACCACGACGGGAAGCCGCCGTTCCGCGTCCCCGAATCGGACCGAGCTCCCATCAAGGACAACCTCGTCGCGTTGATGTGCACGGTCCCCCCCCAGCTCCAGAGCCAGTGCTCCGAAGCCATCGCGCTCATCGCGTCGACCGACTTCCCCGAGAAGTGGGACAACTTGCTCGGAGATTTAGTCGCCAAGTTCGGCGATCCGAACTGGGACGTGGCGAACGGCGCGCTGGTCACGGCGAACGCCATCTTGAAGCGGTTCCGATACGTCCAGAGGAGCGACGCGCTGTACGCGGACATTCTCTACGTGCTCAAGCGGCTCCAGGAGCCGCTGACGCAGCTCTTTCAGAGCGTCGTGGCGCAGTTGGACGACGCCGCCTTGGCCCAAAACGCTCCCGAATTGACCGCGCGACTCAAGGCGCTGCGGAGCGCGAATCGGATCTTCTACAGCTTGAACTACCAGGACTTGCCGGAATACTTCGAGGATCACATGGGGGAGTGGATGGCCGGGTTCGCGAAGCTGCTGGAGTACCAGAATCCCGCGTTGGTGGACGAGGACGAGGAGACGCAGCCCGGTGAGTCTTTGGGCGTGTGTTCGTGCGCGCTGGCGTCATTGGTGGATGCGACGGCCGTGGACGACGGAGGCTGCCGTGGATCCATTGGCGAGCTGCGGATTCCAACGCACCAATGCGATTGCGCATAGGGGCGACCGCACCCTCGCTCGCCGCTGGTGGGACCTGGGTGGTCATAAGTTGTGCACCAATTTCGCCCAGTCGTTGGGCACGCTTGACCCATTGTCGGACGACATTGCACCGCCAACTTGCGAATGGGAGGTGTACTATTGGCTTTGCATCGACCGCGATGCTTCGGATCGAGGGTCGGTTCGTGCAAAAGGCATTCGTGACAGTCGATTGAGCGAAAACTTTCGCAGCCATGGACCCAACTGCCTGCTCTCCTTGAGTGTGATCCCCCCCCCCCCACTTCTTCCGTTTTTTTCGAGAACACATTGTGCAGTTTGGTCGCGGCGACGGGCGTAGACGGCATAAGCTGTATGGATTGATCTGTCATTGGTCCAGCTCGAGACTGGGGGATGCACTGATTTGCTTTGCGTGGGATAACCTCGAATTGATGTATCTTTGCTTTTGTTTTATTGTGCATTCACCGGCTTCCTTTATCTCACCGCGGTTTATACACTGCAAACTCCAGGACCCATTGACAACGTGCAGGTGTCCGTGGTCCAGAACCTCAACCTCTACGGCAACAAAGACGAGGAGCCCTTCCTCCCCTACCTCCCCCGCTTCACCACCCTCGTGTGGAACTTGCTCATGACCGTCACGCCCCACAGCAAGCACGACGCCTTGGCCACGACCAGCATCCGATTCCTGAGCAGCCTCGTGGGGAAGTTGATGCACCGCGGCCTCTTCGAGGGGGAGGGGACGCTCCGGGAGATCTTCGGGAGGATCGTGATCCCCAACTTGGCCGTTAGGGAGGTGGACGAGGAACGGTTCGAGGACGACCCCGCGGAGTTCATCCTCAGCGACATGGAGGGGAGCGACGCCGAGTCGCGGAGGCGGTGCACGCAGGAGCTGCTGCGGGCCATGTGCCGACAGTTCGAGGCGCAGACCACGGCCATCTGCTCGGAGCACGTCACTCAGATGCTGGGGCGATTCGCCGCGGACAACTCCCAGTGGAAGATGAAGGACGTGGCGATCCACCTCATGCTGGGCGTCGCCGTCCGGGCCGAGAGCGCGCAGTTCGGGGTGAGCCAGGTGAACGAGGGGGTGAACGTCATGGACTTCTTCTCGCAGCACGTGCTGTCGGAACTGCGGGAGGCGGACATGACGGTGCGGCCCATGGTCAAGGCCACGTCCATCAAGTTCGTGAGCATATTCAGGAACCAGTTCTCGAAGGAGCAGTTCGCGGCGCTGATGCCGTTGCTGATCGCGCACCTGGGCAGCCGAGACGTGGTGGTGCACACCTACGCGGCGGCGGGTGAGTGGGCCGGTGGGGCTCTGGCATTTTGTGTTTCATTCCATAAACCTCGAACATTTATATCTCTTGTCCAACTCTTCAAACCCAGCGATTGAAAAGATGCTGACGGCCAAGGTGGACGGACCCAATGGCACCAAAGTTGCCAAGATTGGTGGAGATGATGTGAAACCGTTCCTGAACACCCTGTTCACTGGGCTGTTTACCATTGTTGACAACGCTGAATGGAATGAAAATGAGTATGTGATGAAGTGCATCATGCGTGCCCTTAACGTCGCCAAAGACGATCTCATGGAGGTGGTACAGGTGGTGCTGGAGAAGCTGACAGAAGCGCTGGCGAGGGTTGCTAAGAACCCAAAGAACCCGCAATACAACCACTTTCTCTTTGAGTCCATTGCGGTCCTCATTCGGGCGGTGTGCACGAAGGACGCGGCGCACACGGCGGCCTTCGAGCAGTTCCTCTTCCCGCCGTTCCAGACCGTGCTTCAGATGGAGATCGCGGAGTTCACCCCCTACGTCTTCCAGCTGCTGGCGCAGATCCTAGAGTTTCGGCCGGAGGGCGCGGGGCTGGGTGAGGCGTACACGTCTCTCTTCCCTCCGCTGCTGACGCCGACGCTGTGGGAGCGAAAGGGCAACGTGCCCGCTCTGTCGCGGTTGCTCACGGCGTATCTGACCAAGGGCTCTGGCGACCTGGTGCCCCACCTCCTAGGTATTCTGGGAGTGTTCCAAAAGCTGGCTTCCAGCAAGGCGAACGAACAATACGCATTTGACTTGCTCCGGGGAATCGTGATGTTCATGCCACAGGATTCTTTCATGCCCCGGATGAAGGACATCCTCCAAATCCTCATGATGAAACTGCAGCAGAGCAAAACGCCGAAGTACGTCGGTCTCCTCACCCATTTCTTCGCTTTGTTCATCGGCAAGTTTGGCTCTCAGGCCTATCTCGACCAAACAAACCAGCTCCAGCCGGGAATGGGGCTCATGCTCCTGGTTCAGGTCTGGGTCCCCCGACTCCAGAGCACGTCGCCCACGCGCCTGGAGGCCAAAACCCAGATGGTCGGCCTGACCAAGCTCCTGTGCGACACGCCCCCTTTGCTGGCCGATGCCAATGGGCAGCAGATCTGGTCCCAGATCCTTTTCTGTGCAGTCAAGATTGTCTGCTCGCCGGAGTCTCACCTCAACTCGCTCTCGGTCGAAGAAAATGACGACGATGCCGAGATAGGGTACGACGCCACTTTTTCGAAGTTGCACTTCGCCACCCGTCCAGCAAAGGATCCTTTCCCAGAGGTGCAGGATGCTGGCGCGTCGCTGGTCACATCGCTCGGCCAGCTTAGCGCATCCCGCCCGGGCCAAATCGCCCCACTGATCACACAGGGGCTTTCATCGGACAACAAGCTCAGTGCAGGACTTGGCAGCCTATGTCAGAAGGCGGGGGTGCAGCTTTCTTAATGGGCAAATAGCTTCTTGAGCTGTGCTGCCTTGTCGATGGAATAGAGCTAGGTATGCATACAATAACACGATCATATTTTGGCCCCATGGCAAGTATTATTCAGACCCCGTACCCACTCTTTGAATCACTGCATATATTGTTTCACCATCTTTGATTCCATAGCTGTCCATGAAGAGATGATAGCTCAAAACACTTGCAATGTGCTGACTATTCTCGCTATGTTGAAAAGATGTTGATTTGTCAGAATCCTTGACCAACTCCCAACCCAAGTACAAACCGTCCCTGTCAACCCTTCTGACATCTAACCCCCATGCTTCGGCGCATCGAGATTGAATGGTCCGTTTCAAATCAGATATCGAATCTTCTGGATGAGCTTTGATAATTATCACAGGATGAGGGTCAAGTGATTGGTTCTCTAAAACTTCTTTCTCTTCCTCTTCCCTGCCAGTTGTCCTACCTTGCATGTCATTGTCATGGAAGGAATTGTCAAAGCTCACCCTTACTGGATGAACTTCGAATGCAGAATGCATGCTCCTCAGCTCTTGAATCGTGTACATTTCACAAGCACGTGCCAAACTTGAATCGATCGTTTCTGCCCGATGCCGATCGTGCTTATTCATTAGCGTTTCGTAGGCATCGATCAGTTCAGCCATGATGTCGCCCCCATCGTCTCCACACTCATTGTCTCGATGTATTTTCACGTCTGGGTGATGTTGCTTTGCAAGCTTATCGAAGTGATTGTCATAAATACCGTGTTTTTATTTACTTTGGTAGGCGATCAAGTAGAAACAAACAGGCCTCACCTTTCTAAATGCCGCCTTGATTTCGTAATTACTTGCATTTGCATCGATTCCCAACACTGCATGGGGAGGCCTAGGCCATGATCCTGATGTGTTATGCGTGGATATGTTCTTGCGCGACCCAAATAGACTGTTATTTTGACATCGGCCTCGCCATAATAATGTAGCTGCACCAGGAAATCTTGACCACCGAAGGGACGGGTCGACAGCAGAAGAACAGGCGCCACGAGGAGCAGACGCAGCGGAGTCGATGCCTCTCGATTTGATGTTGCGCGTTGCGAATGCAGCGGTAGCTATCCGTGTCGATTTCATGGGGCAGGTTATTGGATGAATCATCGAGCGGGCGTATCGGGTGCGAACAACAACATGCTCGAGGCGGCAGGGCCTCCTCGCTCGTTCTCCATAGGCGGGCCGCGCGGGCGCCGCCCTGTGTGGGGTTTTCATTGGCCTGACATTGGCATTGGCATCATTCATTCACGCTAATCAATCTAGCGACCTGCTCAATCAGATCGGAAGAGCGTC
>JALLPA010000182.1:0-18713 GCA_036939895.1 Thalassiosira exigua
TACGCCATCCTTTTTGGTTTGTACCTACATCCGCTACAAGCTTCGTAGAAAGATTTGTTTCCCTTCATCTTCTCAGCAGGTTTCCTTGGTCGTCAAAACTCAAAAAAATGATTATCTTTAACACGTCAGGATGTTGAAAACCCTTTATCTGCTGGGCACGGCGCGTTGCCATCTAGTTATAAATTCTACGAAGATCTATATGCTACAGGATAACATCCTATTCCTACATATAGCCAGCACGCCGGCCGCTCTGTTTCAATGGACTCTCCAACATTTTTTGCCAAAGTTGTTGTTTGTGGCACCTTACTGGTGCAAGTGTAGGCGTCCCCTATGTGTGCCTTCGTACAATACGATTGGTTTTGATCCTGTGTGGATCACCTTTGTACTGAGCTCTATCAAAACATATAATCGGCACTTTTTGTTCGATTTTACTAACAAAAATGCTAACAAAACGACCCCGTTTTTGGTCGCTCTACCGCCAATTTTTGCCTCACCATAGCTCTGCCAAAAATAACTCTACAACTTCCACGACAACAAATACCCCTTCTTCCTCAGTTCATGCTGTGCAGAGGTAGTCTACATGTCATCGCGGAAGCCAAAGCTCTTGATGTCGCCGAGAACCATTGGGGTAAAGCCAAGCAATTGGGTCGCATCGTTCTAAACATCAATTGAAGCAATTAGTGCAAAAAACGTATTGTACAATGCTCTCTCTCTCCCACCGCACATCACACACACACAACAACACGACAACATGCGACAACAGACAAGAAGAGGCATGCGCAGGGGACGTACGCACTTTTGCCAGGAAGGCGCCACAAAAACCAAATTCGGCAACAAATGTCGATGACGGTCCGTTGAAACGGAGCGACCGGCGCGTTGGATATATGTAGGAATGGTATATTACCCTGTAGCACGTAGAGCTTTGTCGTAGACGTAGAATTTAATTATTTTTTGATAGGATCTGATCCACACAGGATCAAAACCAATCAGCCACTAAGTTTTCATAGACTCAGTCTATTGTATTCATAACTTGGCATGGACAAAATTGTTTGTTAAGCCAGGCAGCTACCATAGTCTTCGACGGGCAACAAGTTTTGTTCTGTTTTCCGAAAGCCGTTTTGTTCCATGGGGGGTTGAGGGGCTGGTACATAGGGCCACGCAAGTTATTGCTCTGGGGGAATCGTTACAGACCACCCTAGAAGGGATTCCCACTCGGTAATTTTGATAGTGCCTTTGCCGCTGCCACGACGGCCACCGAGGTGATTGGAAGCAGGGGGCGCCATGGTTGGTTGATGGATGAGTATGATCCGTACCTACCTACCTACCTACCTACCTACCTACCTACCTACCACAGCTACCTACGGTTGAAACCCGCACGAAATATCCTAAAAATAGGCGAGAAATGCACCATGAGAAAATATTTGTACTAATTCCTATGGCATAGAGAAGTGTGATCAAAATCCCAGCTAGAAAAAGTGTCCCAGTCACCCAAAAGTAACCATAGTAAATACAGATCACAGACGTCGCCCTTCGCATAAAGTGCCCTCAATTTACGTGGTATTTTGTTAGGGAGCGTCCTTGCGTGAGGCCAGTAGCCAATGGACTTCTATCTAAAAAGCCCAAAATCAAGTTGATTTCCTTAAGCTCGCCACGTAAAAATGTGACCCGAGCTACTTTATGCAGTCGGTGGGTAACGCGCAGCCTTACCCTGAACATCATGTTGTGCTGAATGTTGAATGTTGGTCTCTATGGTCTTGTTATCCCAGAGTGGCATGTACGTAATATGCACTGTTACTCATAACTCCAACGCTACAGTTATGATCCCACATCAGTTTTGATGAGAACAACTGCAAAGGGTGCAAATAGCACAGGGGGGATCAGTACAACCGAAATAGAGGAAATAGGGGGGTAGATAGGGATATAAAAATTGAATCATCCTCACCTGGTACATCACCATCATTGGCCCCAATCAGGATTTTTTCAGTGTTTGTGAGTTTTTATTTAAACTTCAGATAAGTAGTGGTTTGGTCACAGAAGAAAAGATGGGCTTCTTCTTGCTCGGAGTCATGCAGAGGCTCATTCTGATTCTGTTCACCCGTGCCGTGATACGTTGCAGTAGATCTCCGGTCACCACAAATGAGACAGTATCAATTATTTGCAAGAAAGGCATATGCAGGAGATGACAGGTTACCGTGCGAACAAAAATTGATTTGGTATGCAACTTTCAGCCAATTTTATGGGGGAGAAAGCAAGAAGTTGCAAATAGGGGATGGAATTTAGTGGCAGTTCTTAACTATCACAGTCGCTATCACCACATAAATTGTATGGAGATGATGCATTTGAAACTATGCAGCATGCACAATACACTCCCGATCCCTGCAGCTTCTAGTCATACCAAGTATGGTTTTGCTACGGAAACATGGACATCTCATCGTCATACAAACTCAAGTCACAAAAGAGAGTTGCTTGGAATAGTGTTAATGTCAAGGCGACCACCTGCAGTGTGGAAAGATAAGAGAAACACGATAAGGAAGATGCAAGTACTAATGCTGCAACAAAAAGAATACATAGTAGAGATCATCTTATATCTATATGGAAAGTTGACATTAGAAGTTGTCGTTGTTGCCTATCATTGACTAGAAAAAGACACACACTGTGATGCGTTCCATGAAAACAACATGGTTCACATGAACAAACTTGACATTTTCATGCTGTGTTAAAAAAAACTAAACAATTAACAATCATCACAATGAGAGCTGTATAGAATGTGGTTCTCCTGCTGTTAGGTTACGAGGTTGCAATTAGGGCCCTCCGGCGCTTCAAAAGGAGGTTAGAGGACAGTCAGGATCCGCCCTCAATCCTCTAGTGTCGGTGGTTCTTCCTCTGATTTTTCCGCATCCCCTGTTCAAGTCCCGCAAGTTCACCCTTAGTATCCCCCATCATTCGTCACCATGGGATCTTCCCACTGCTAGTATTAGGCACGATGGAGCAATTTACTGCTTAGGTTTTAGTTGAAAACTTCCTAATGTGATTTGAACACAATAGTTTTCTTGCGAGCTAACAACACAATTGTTCAATAAAATGGTCTACAGTGTCGCTTCCAGAGTGAATTTTGTTGGCAATCTGGCCCAGCTACGGCAGGGAGACTGGAGCTGGATGATGTTGGCGGTCGGCTCGCTAATTATTTGCTTACTATATTGTAGAGTAGGTAGATAAAACCACTGACCACACGTGACACAACACACAAACCCAACTATATGCAATGAGACAAAAAACAGCAAGAACATGGTGCCCACCGCATCAACGTCCATCCAGCAGCCTAATGGTGCTCCGGCACCTTTCCCTCCAAACATGGTTTGATAGCTGATGACCTCAGCTATTGCTCAATTGTGGCTGGCCTCCGGAAGGAGGCATATTGGTGATCGTAAACTTCGTAAACTTGGACATAAACTTGTAGAACCAAAGAAGATAATTTTATAATAGATGTTCGACTTTAAAAAGTTAACATTAATACCATCGTGGCATTAGCATTAGATAGTGACGCCATGCAGTACCCCGCCTGCCCTTCTTCACTTGAATGGGATGGGCTGAACCTTGTTGGTGCAGTGGTAACCTTTTGCGGCGACGACGTATCGTCTCTGGCACATGCGGCGTATAAATTCAATCTATCACTGCCAGAGTGCAAATAATTTCGTGTAGGAGGGTTTCCACCTCCAATTCCGGCAAAAACACATGCCCGTGCTTTCAAGGATATCAGACATTGATTTGGTTGTTGGGAAGCGTTGTGGAGCACCACGTTGGATGCTATATGGCTTCATTTCCATCGGACGGATGGGAGGGGGGGGGGGTTAGCCCAGTTGGCCATGGTCTAGGACATCAACAACGATAGATCTATAGGACTCGAATGTTATTTCTAAACTAATCAAGAACATTGTTTTCTTGATATTTATGCCACACCATAGTGTTTAAATTTGAAAAAAGGTCGAGAATTGGTTTTTGTGACGTAGAGAAAAGTCTACACTATGAATTCCTTCTCTACACGATATGTGATCTATCGCAGGTGACCTAGTTTGACAATACATATGTACACATCCTCTCACACTATGAACCTTGTTTCGAATTGTCGTAATTAATCATTTAAGTTCCACCATTTATAGAGAGTCGATGACAGGAAAATATGGGACTATGGACGCATGAAGCCGTTTCTCTGCGTCACCCTCAAGTTTTCTGAACCTCTTCAAGCAGTATATCATCGCATATTTTGATACCTAAGAGAAAATAATTTCTTAGATCCCCTCGGATGAGTAATATTTTCTATCAGACAAAGATTATCTACAATGATCTGACCAAATGTGGTTTAGGGTACGGCATTGGTGTTATGCTCTCTCACATTGAAAAGGTTGTCCCAAAAAATATTGATTCCTCCCGGATCAAACTTTTCATATAAGTGGTTACTGACAGCGACTTTCACGAAGTTACATGTTTGTCTACATACATTTTTGTGCAAATAGACTTGATATGGAGGAGACTTGCCACATCCTTGTATATTAATACGAACATATCAAAGTAAGAATATCATTTGCTTCAGCTCAATACAATTATTTTTATGTACTGCTAAGGTTCTCAGTGATTGTGTTCAATAACATGTCGCAGGAAGGTGATTGATTCCTCGGCCACAATTGATGCTAACCAACTATCTTTTCGTTTGCTCATTCTATTACCCAACATTCGTCTCTTCTTTCTGAAGTTGGACGTATAGGGATGTATAGCCTCCATTGACATTGCTTGAATCTAGTCATACTACATCAGTTTGGGATTTAAGTTGCTGCGGGTAAATGCTGTGCCAACCCACCTATAACAATGCTTTCACACTATTATCCTATTTCTAGTTGCTAACACATTCTTTCTGTTTTACATTCTTCCTCAGAGATATGATGGTTTGAAAACCCATGGCATGATCATATTATCACTTGCTGTCACATATTTAAGTTACATCAATATAGCAATAATGTATACTAACAAAGGGTTATTGGTACTTGCAAAAGCATTTGGATTGCAATTGTGCACCATCAATTGGTCACCCCGTGTTTCTCCCTCCCAGAGTTGCCAATACAATATTCTTATCTACTACTTGAATGTCTGCCTGTGCTGTAACCGCTTGCAACATTTTGCATCTTCATCTCAATCTGCTCCATCTTGCTGTTATTGTGGATGTAACTTGTCCAACAATCTCTCATTATCTCAATCTCAATTAAGACCTTTTCTGTTGATATAAGAATGCCTTCAATGCTTTACTGTTTCACATTTATTTTTTGTACAATTGTACAGCATGCTGCTAGACATTACTAATATTATTTGCAAACCAAATGCAGAATTAGTTCATCATATCTTATCCCTGTTAGATTTTCACATACCCTGATGAGTAGACCAAGAGGTCAATGTAGTACAATGATGTCCATCCTTTCTGCAATTACTCATTACATGCATGCATTACATTGTCCTAAATGTCCCTTATATCTAGCTAATATAAAAGTGGAAGAGTATGGTTCTAACCAATGTCATCATAATTGTAGGGCATTAAGCATTGTATAACATGCACTAAAATCCTGATCATTAAATGCACTGACTCCTTTCCTTCCTTGAATGTGATCGCAACATTAGCACGTCTATGATAAAAGGAGCAGGCATGCTGATTCAGAGGGAAGCAATGTCAAATGTGCAACGAATTTTGGTCATTCAAAATGTTGCCAGCGTAAATGTGTGTTATCTAGGGTGATAAACCATCAGAGCTGTCCACTGCACTATGATTATCTCATTTCAAGATCCCTTGCACCCAATATTCCTTCATCGAGTTCCTATAGACAGTCGCACACTTTTGTCTGTGACTTCACTTCTACATCATGCGCATGGACACAGTGGATTACATAGCTCTCTTCAGATTAATTTGACTTATGGTACATGTCGACATGCCATATTTGCTTTGGTATGTGAATAATGGTGATTATTGGTTTGCCTTGTACCAGAGATTGTAGTGTTATGGAATATCATAAATATTCAACACAATTTTGACATCTGAGACTTTACTCTACATATTCTTCTCGAGATTGATTTGATTATCTGTCAAGGTGTCATTCATCCCTTCCTTTCTGCCAGGGTTCCATATTTACTGCATGCCGGAGGGGCTGAGTCAGTACCACCCACCGGAAGGAGCACTGCCGTAGTTGGATGATGACCCGCCCTCCTTCCCATCAGCCATGCATCGCCTCATCCTTGCAATGTCTTGCTGTATCAAGGCGTTCTTGGTCTTGAGGTCTTCCAGCTTTTGGTTGGAAGCAGCCAACTCCTCCTTTCCATTTGAAGTGCGAGAGGGATGATCCCGCATGTGGGATGGAAGAGTCCTTCCGGATGGGTCGCGAGGGGCTGGGTGGTGCTGGGCCCTATTTTGTGGGAGCCGCGGCGGCGGCTTCGATGGGGGCGAGCGGGCTTGACTCGGCGTCATTGGAGGCGGGGTTGACTGGGTGTACGATGCCATCTCACTGGTGAACCTGCCCCCAGAGTTCTCTCCCCCGCCAAAATCGGACCTGTTCATGCCAGATTGCTTCAGAATGGACTTGGCATTGACGCCCACAGGGTTTGTCCGGTTGTTTTCTGCTGGGGCGCGCGCCATAGATCTTGCATGTGACTCGAGCAGGGAGGCCGGGGTCTGCTGAGGCTGGTGCGTCAAGGAGCTTTGCTGCAACCCCACCATGTCATTGTTTACGTAATTGACGCCGGCTGTGCCAGTATTCATGCCATTGCTTCCCATCGTGCCGGTCTTCGTGGCAGCATTGGCATTTTGAGTCATGCTCATGCTCGCACCAAAGTTCGTGCCCGTGTTCATGCCAGTGTTGACGCCTGTGCTCGTGCCCGAGTACATGTTCGTGTTCATTCCCGTGTTCATGCCAGTGTTCATGCCACTGTTCATTCCTGCTGAGGCTATGCCAACTGGGCTCATACCGGCGAAGTTCATGCCAGTGGCAACTCCAGAGGAAAGTCCAATATTTGCACCGCTTCCTATGCCAGAGTACGCGCCCGTCGGCGGCGATGCCGGCGCCGTCCGCCAGAGACCGCCGCTCGTTCCAGCGACACGAGCCTGCCCCGCGCACACTGCTGCTGCCGCTGCAGCTGACGCCGGCGTCACTATTGCCCCCGTGGAGGTCGTCAAGGGCGAGACTTGCTGTTGATACTGCGGAGGGTATTGCGGCGGGCGCTGAGTGGGATACTGCGCCGCCTCCGCGCGCCGGTGCTGCGCCAGCTCCTCCCGCAGCGCCATACGGGCCCGGTCGAGCGCCTCCCGCTCCCTACGCAAGATATCTGGTTCAATGTTCGCGCCCATGTTTCCTTCTAAAGCACCCCCCACATACCCCCCCACAGGGGGTGCTCCCTTTTCGTCTTCTATTTCCTCGGGGGGGCTGACTGCACCCTTACGGCTCGTGCGCTCCCCGACCAGCGCCTGGAGTTGCTTCTTGAGCTCGTCAACGCTGCCGCTCGCGCTTCCCTCGTCGCTCACGCTCGACGAGACCTCCTTGACCGTCCGGAGCCGTTTGCGCTGTCCCGGCAGCCGGCACGTCGGCAGCGCGGCGTCCATGAGGCTCGGGAGCGACCAGGAGGCGCGGGCCGGCAGGGGCGGTTCCCTCGGGGCCACTTCGGCGTACTCCCGACCCAGGCCATCCATACCAATCGCGCCTCCATCGTCGTCACGGCCGTCCAACAACTTCATGGTCTCGTACTCCCGGTTAATCTGGTGAAGCATCTCGTCGTTCCCCACCCGGGAGTTACGTCCGCCAGATCCACCGGCAGCGATGGCCTCCCCGGGAGCCGCGTTCGCCTTGGGACTGTACATGTACACCACCTCATCCTGGGGTTGGTGCCGCACCCGAAGAGGTATCCGACATCGTCGGCCGTCTGACACATGCATCCCTTCTCCTGGAAGGTCCCCTCGAGGACGTATCCATCCGGAGGTTCGCCCACGGCGGGCGGAGGGGGAGGCATGGACCGCGCCCCGCGTCCGGTCGCCGAGCCCACGGCCGGGACGGCGGATTTCGCGGGAGGGCTCGGAGAGGACAGGTGCATGAGGCGCTCGATCTCCGCATGCGCCCGACCGCCAAGAGGAGGGGTCCCGTCCCGCCCGTGGAACCGCCCGTCGAAGTACTGCTGGTTGACGTCGTGGCGCATTTGCAGCCCGTGCACCACGCTCCGGTCTTGGTCCTTCTCCCACTGCCGCTGCAGGCGCTCGCGCTCGACGCGCTCCCGCTCCTTGTCGATCTCGAGTCGCTGTCGTTCCAGTCGTCGCTGGCGCTCGATCAGCTCTCGGATGTGCGGGTGGACGCTCGATTGCCCCGTGACCGATGATGGCCCTCGAGATTGGAACCGCGGGTTCGTCCCCCCCATGCCGGCCCACGATCCCGAGGACGACGCCGACGGCACGTCCGAGGGAGGTCTTGTCCGAAGATGGCTGGCACCCCGTTCGAAGTAGACGTTGGGCCCGTCGCCGTCGAGGTCGTTGAACGGCGGCATGGTCGGCCAGTTCACCAGACGATGATCCTTCACCTCCAACGAAGGAGGCGCCGACGCCCGTTTCGTATCGTTACGATATCGTACTCGCTCGCGCACGCTGAATCGTCTATCCGAGCGACGTGACCCCCGTCATTACTACTACCTTAGGTGCCATGCCTTTCTGCGACAGAATCTCAGCACTCTCTCCCCCTGGAGGAGGACGCAACACACCGGACAGAGCTATTGTTAGCGATAATTGTACGAATTTATAGTATTTAATAATACTAAACATGATCGCCAAAATAGACGCCGTCCGGTGTGTTGCTGGTCGAACCAGTGCGAGACCGACCGGAATGAAGTCCGAATTTGGTTCATTCTGACTCTGATTCTCACCTCCAGCGAAAGATATCCGCTGGCACATGGGCGTTGATGGATGTCGGATGGAATGTTTCATGGCACAAAGGAATCAATACTTACCCCGTACGTCACTTTTCTCTTGTTCGCCAAAAGACTTTGGTGCTCCTCCCTCCTTTGACACAAAGTCAAGTTCGATGCCATCGTCATCCGATTCGTTCTCCGCACTATTTTAGCTCGATACAGATCACATCCACGTCACAAATACGTCATCTTTCGCAAGCCGACACGTTGAAGATTCTTGGCAGTGGATCTCGGAGAAAAATCCAGCTGGCGCTGTGCAGATGTGCGGGGTTTCCGGCCGCAAAACTTCAACAGCGAAAGCGTTCTCCGTTTCCGCGGTCAGCATGGTCAGCATGTGAACACACCGACACCGCCCGTGCCCCCCCCCGCCCCCCTCCCCTTGGATAAAAGGCCGCGGCGGCGCCCATCACCATCACGTCGGCAACCGCATTGTCAATCATTCGCCCCCCCCCGCCCTGTCCCCTGCCCGCCCTACGAATGACAGAAAGATAAGCTCAGTCCAGGCGGCTCAGGCTCGGGATAGGCACTGTTGCGCGGACTCGGACCATCGGACGGGCTCGAAGCGGTCGATCTTCCTTTCCTCCCAGGACGGCTCGATTTATCTGGTTCGTCCACATCTTGTGCATTACACTTCGGGATCGTTCTAGAACCGCCAACTGCAATCATGGGGATGTCGACACCGACGTTCCTGTTAGCAATTGTTGTTGCACAACTCGTTATCAGCGGAAATGGGTACGTTTTCATTCAACTTTACTTGTCATTGGTCATGTCGGTGTCGGCTTATGGCCCAAGCTGCGCATCATTGCTCAATGTCAACGCCGGTCCAATTGTCAATTGTACATCGTTGCCTCTGCCGTCTTCCCATGGGCAGCTTTCTTTTCCCCCACCGCGCACCCTCAGTTGCCGGTCGGCCCGTGGGCAAGCAGCGCGAATTATCCATCCGATCCTATGGGGAAGGTCGGGGCCGCAGACCGCGACCGGTCACATCCCTACGCGCCCAAAAGAGGGACAAGAGCTACTTGAACAAGTTGCTGGAGGGCGGCCCCGACAACGACAGCATCCAGATCCAGCTGGAGTCGGCGGAGTCCGAGTACGCCGAGGAGGATCCGCAGCATCACGACGCGCACCACAACTATCCCCGGGTCATCCTGCAGGCGGACAAGCTCGGCCGGTCGGCCCACGCCCAGATCCTGCGAGTCCTGCCCAAGTCCAAGCCCCTCGTCTCCGCCACCCCCGAGTGGAAGCGGCTCCATCGCCATGCCGCCGAGGTAGTCGGACCGTCGCACCTGCGCGACCTGCTCCGCGACCCCGATCGGTGCGGGGCCATGTACGCCGAGCACGACGGCGTATACTTCGACTACTCCCGGCAGCGCGCGACGCTCGAGACGATGGACCTGCTGTTCGACCTCGCCGAGAAGCAGAAGCTGACCGAGCGCGTCCGGGGCATGTTCGAGGGGGAGAAGATCAACTTCACCGAGGATCGGGCCGTGCTCCACACCGCGCTCCGGGCGGGCCCCGACGAAGTCGGCGAGGTGTTCGTGGACGGCGTCGACGCCGTGGGCGAGGCGCGGGACGTCCTGCGACAGATCAAGGAGTTCACGGACGCGTTCCGCGCGGGGAAGATCACGGGGTACACCGGGAAGCGCATGCGGAACATCGTCTCGGTGGGGATCGGGGGATCGTACTTGGGTCCGGAGTTCCTGCACGAGGTGCTCAAGACCGAGGCGGAGGGGATCAACAGCTCGTTGGGGTACAGCTTGCGGTTCTTGGCGAACGTGGACCCGGTGGACGTGGAACGGACGTGCGCGGACCTGGATCCGGAGGAGACGCTCATCGTGATTGTGTCGAAGACGTTCACGACCGCGGAGACGATGCTCAACGCGAGGACGATGCGTCAGTGGCTGTGGGACTTCATGGGGGATGACATTGACGTGGTGAAGAAGCACGTTGTGGCGTGCTCATCGGTCTCGGCGACGGAGAACGTAAAGGCGTTTGGGATCGACACGGACAAGTATTTCTTCCGATTTTGGGACTGGGTGGGGGGGAGGTACAGCGTCTGCGGGGCGGCAGGCGCAGTGCCAATCAGCCTTTTGTACGGGTTCGACTTGTTCGAGAAATTTTTGGAGGTGAGTGGCGCTGCTGATGTCTAAGTGCTATCTCTGTTTGAATGCGGGAAATTGAGGCCAACAACACTTCTCTGTCTCCTTCAACATGTGAATTGTTCATTCTCATGTAGGGGGCACGCTCTATGGACCAGCATTTTCTCAATGCTCCCATGAAACAAAATATTCCGATCATCATGGGGCTGCTTGGTGTTTGGAACTCGTCCTTTATGGGGTACAACTCGAGAGCTCTGATTCCTTACGCGCAGGCATTATTGCGGCTGCCTGCACACATTCAACAGCTTGATATGGAGGTGAGGGTGCATGCCGTGCAATTTTCCAACTTGAGAGGTAACATTTCTTACTGATTACGACGACCCACTGGCGAACATCTTGTTCATTGATGCAGTCAAATGGAAAGAGAATAAACCGGCATGGCGTCGAAATCGATTATCCTGTTGGAGAGGTTGACTTCGGAGAACCCGGAACAAATAGCCAGCACTCTTTCTTCCAGCTAATTCACCAAGGACAGACAATACCTGTGGATTTTTTGGGATTTGTGCAGAGTCAGCATGACTTACTGATGGACAACGAGAAACTTTCATCGCATGATGAGCTCATGGCCAATTTTTTCGCTCAGCCTGATGCGCTCGCCAACGGCAAAACGGCGGATGAAGTCAGAGCTGAAGGTTGTCCAGAGGAGCTTGTATTGCACAAAGTATTCGACGGAAATCGCCCCAGCAGCTCGCTGCTCTTCCCTCAACTGTCGGCGTATGTCACGGGGCAAATATTGAGCCTCTACGAGCACAGAACGGCAGTTCAGGGGTTCATTTGGGATCTCAATTCCTTCGATCAGTGGGGTGTTGAACTGGGAAAGAAGCTTGCTCTTGACGTCAAAGAGCACCTGATGGAGGCGAGGAACAATGAGATTGCTGACTATGAACTTGAGGCGGAAAACCCGGCTACGTCCAGAATATTGAATTATTACGTCAATGGCAGCCGCGACGCTGTGAGGGGAGGCGGATCGAGCAACCCAGTCACCACCACCACCAGCGTGACAAGAAAAACACACATGGACCACTTCCCACCAGAAATCCACGATCTTGGGGGGCACAGTGGACGACTGTCATAGCGGCTTTGTTCAGATAACGCACCCAGCCCTTTATTGTGTCAATGTCATTTACATAAGTATGTGAAAATTACAACTTGGCTTTATTAACATGGCTCGACTAGAAAATCTGATCCATGGGACAGATTAGACACATCTAGCAGCAAAGGTACACTATAACTAGCTCTAGCAAAGGATATTTTTCCTGCCCGGGGGGTTCAGTTCGTGCCAAACCATCTAGCAAACCAAAAAATCTAGCACATACCCACTCCCGCAATGATGAACAGACGTCAGCTCTTGATTCCTACGCAGGTTCATACGAAGTTGACTATAAAATCTGACCCTGGGGACAATAGGAAAAGTGTCTAGCAATAGCGAAGGGCAAATCTAAGCAATAAAGTCCAGGGGTTTTCGTTGATTTCCTAGCGGACACACCTGGTGTCCAAGGGATCTAACTCTAGTAAATTTATAGGGGATGTCACCCGTTCTATTCCAATGTGGTAGAGTTTTTGTATTTCCTTGTTCTATTATTGTGCAGGTTAATCTTAAGGTTATAAAATGGCGAAGAAAAAATACAACAAGAAATTCAACGGGAAATAGGATCCCGGTTCTTGATTCATTTTTGTTGTTGTATTTCTTGCTGTATTGTGCGATGAAATCTCTTGCAGACTCCAAATGGTGATAATTCTGGTGGTCGGACGGTGGGGAGCGTGCTTCTCCAACGTCATTAGTCAGAAATCGTTCTTATGTATTTTCGTTCGGCGAGAAAAAACTGTTGCTATCCAGTGCAATTGACAACTTTCCACAAATCTTTGCGCAATGATCTCGTGTTAAAGAAGTTTAGCGACATGCTGCGACATGACGAAGATTTTATAACAAGGAAATACAACTAGGAAATACAGCGAGGTTACCACCAGGGGCCGGTCATTACGTAGAAAACCCTTAGTAAAAAACGGCCGTCCGACCTTGACCATAACACAGCCAGCCACCATTCATTTCTTTCAAAGCACGACAGTAGCTAACGAACCAGCGCCATCGCCCCCCTTCAAGTTCTTGGCGACCTCCAGCCCGATTCGTCTCCGGCTCGGGGTAGTCGTGACGCCTTCATCTGCTAAAACGGCACGTAAGGATCGCCCGGTTTGGCCATTGGGTTCAGTGTCGTTGCGTCGTTCACATCGCACTGAGTGCCATTGCGATGATGGGATCTGGCAATTCTCAGCCCCCCCCTCCCCGTCGGGCGAAACACACTCGTAGGTCATCCTCTGACTCGTCCCATTCGCATCCCTTTTAGTGAAATTCAGGGACAATTGCCCAGTGATGTCGCTCGGATAGACTGAAACTCGTTGAAGTCTCACCTTCGTGAGGGCAACGTATTGTTCGCCGAGCGGCTTGATTTGTCCTTGCCCCTAATAAGTCAGTGGATTGCCATCTATCCCCCTGTGTTACACCAGCGTACTTTTGACCAGATCTGCCAGTGGTTCAACTTCAACCACCTTGACCACTGCAACAAGCAACATATTGTTGCTGCCAAACTCATCACATTGCAAAGAGAGAGAGAAAGGCAAACAAACAACAGTTGCAATTGTAGCTCCTACTTGGACAATTCAGGCCGCGTTAGAGTGTACCAACTGGTTGAGATTCCGATTTGAATTGGAAGCAGCTTGGGGAGGATATTGATGGAGAACAAAATCGTGATTGTTTAGGCAATTCTGTGACTCTATCTACTGGTAGACAAACCGTTGCAATTGAAGCCCTGGAGATGATTCTAGGCCTAGTTATGTAAAGGCTTATCAACTGGAGGATGATAATTGGAAATGACTCGCCCAGAACATTGTCATTGTGGGTGAAGCAAGGTGGACGAACTGTTGCAATTGAAGCCCTGGAGACAATTCTAGGCCTGGTTATGTAAAGGCTTATCAACTGGAGGATGATAATTGGAATTGGCTCGCCCAGAACATTGTGGGTGAAGCAAGCAGGGATTATTTTGGAAGATCAGTCACTCCATCTTCGGAAAGAAAAGCTCTAGCAACCTGATGCAATGAATGACAGTGATTTCGACCACGTGATAGTTTATTGCTCGGACGAACACAGTGGTGGCTCGATTTGGAAACATATTGGGCAGGATCTTTAAGGCAAAACTGCTGCTGATAATTCGGGAGGGTCTGTGACTCTACATATCTTCTGACGGACAAACAGTGGTGATAGTATCCCCACGCCAAAATGGTGACAACGGGGCTACTTCAGGTCACGTCAGGCTTTTTTGAATTGATCATCAGCACTTAAGAAAAGACTTTGCTTGAATACAAAGATCAAATTGTCAATAGTAAATAGAAGGAAGATTCTCGAATTATCATTGTGAGTTGACTCAGAGAACAAAAAAGAAATTCATACTGGAAGTACCCATGTTGCCTTAGAAAGCACATGTACCAACATGAAACGAATGGCATTCCCGAAATCCATCTTGAAAACACAGGGCATTATTTTTGTAAATTACGATTACGCAGTCCTTTCGTTTTCAAAAAGACAGCAATGAATCTTGTGTTTTTGATGAAATCTCTTCCACGAAGAGAATTGTCGGACAAACATAATGGGAAAGATACATAACTTAGAAAACGAAGATGCTTTTTGGAAACGAAGGGCATTCTAAAACCTAGCCTTGAAAACACAGGGCGTTCAAAGTTTGAAAACGAAGGTATTGTGTTTTCTACGGCAACATGCGTATCCCACCCAATACCTTGACATCACATCCCGTGGAAGCTTCAGAAAACAACGTACGTTGGGTCACCAGAAGGAGAGGGTACGGTTGCTGCTTCCCATGTCAATGTGTAGCCTTTTCCTCATTAGCCATCAGACATGCTCCCCTACAGTGAACAGAGCTTTGTTCAATCAGTGCCAGTGCCAGGTTGGTCGAAGATCAAGGAGACTACCAGCTCTCGCTGCTCCCTCGGTGGCCGTTGCCATGAAGGTATTTCACCACACGCAACCCAGCGCATCTGTGATCTGTGATTAATCTTGAAGGGGGGTAGATCCTCACTACTGCTCTTGTATCGTGCCTTAACAAGAGCCCAGCTGCTCCAGTCTGTAATCTGTGATGAATTGCGGAGCTCATTTCTTACTACTGCTGCTGCTGTTGTCTCATTCCTTATGAATAGCCCCAATATACTGAAAAGGGATTACTTGCCAATCTACAGAGTACGGAGATTTATGACTTTAGCCGATGTTTCTCAGCGCGGTCGCAATGAGATCCCCAACCAATTGCATACACCACAAGAAGCAAGGCTGACCTTCGCAGCACCCGATGATGATCACATATTTAAACAGATTATAACTATGTCTAAAACGGACTCTCTAATGTGGGGATCCCACACTCCCCACACGATCTTCTACCGACGATAAGTACTGGCCTCCACTAACAGTGCAATATGGATCAAACAACATCCCGAGCGTCATCCTCCGATGGAAGTCCTCCGCGGAGTCGCTTCTGTCACATTCCCGCAGCGATTCAATAGCATGCTTCTGGATTCCACCTGGGACATGTTTGGGCCGGCCACGGTGCACAAACTCCAACGCGGGGCATCAGCCTTGAGGGGACATCTCCAGGAAACTGGCCCAATTGCTCTCCACCAGCAGCAGCGTAGAGAAAACAAAGAGCCCAAAACGTGACGAGGGTGGCACCAAATGCGACGTCCGATGGCTCTCCCGTGTGCCGTGTTGGGCGAATTTGAGCGTGCCACCCTTGGTCTTCTTCGACGAGGCACAGGTCGCCAATGATTTCGGCAAACCAGTCTTCACTTTTTACTAGGTAGGTACTCGTTGTGGTGGTGGGCTGTTTGTAGGACAAATGATATCCCCATGTCCAAAGGGTGCGCACTGGGGTACCTAGAGGCACTCTTGCCTTGGCGGACGGATGCTAACTAGCTCTAGGTAAGGCCAACTTAAAGGCACCTGGATGCCTAACAAAAATTACCTCAGCGGACGGATGTGGGTACGAATGCACCTAGGTCAGCTCAAAGACACCTGAGGATCAGGAGTTTACTACAACCACAAACAATCTTAAAATATATACAAACGAACTAGGATCTAACAATTACCACACAACACAAGATACTCTCCCTCTAGAGATCAACCAATTCATTCTCAACCTTCACAATATCACAAAACTTTTAATGCAAAACACTTGATGAAGCCCCCACTTTCCGCCTGCTTCAAGTTTCACCTCTTGGTTAGAGATCCCACTCGCCCTCAACAATCTTGCCAACATCTGAACATTCTGAACCTTGCTAGCATCTGAATGTCAAATAAACTCTGACTCTTCAGAATCGTACCATTTGTTGTAGTACTTCGTGAAAAATTCCAAAACTCTGTTGCATTCCAATGTAATGGAGTTCTTTCCACGCTTGCAATACAAATGGATCAAGTTGTCGTGGCAAATGTATTGTTTTTCTTCCATTTCCTCTGCAGCCATTTTTTAGTGTCTTTTTATATTTTTTGGCCAAACCACTGCCCATCACGTGATTTATACTTTGCATCCTTTGTAATCGATCCCTTTTCTGATTTTCCCAATGGCATCAACTGCACAACTTCCAATACCAAGTCTTCAGCATCTACCACATCCCTACAATTCATCAATTCATCGTAAAGACATAAAAGTGAGCATTAAGTTACTCTTTTAATGCAGTTTGGTGTGTAACTTTCTGAACTGATCGTACGCCTCACTACACTTCCCACCATAAAAAAACTCTTCGACATTCAGAAAGTTGCGAACTGTTGACACCTACTTCTGCTCCAAAATTGTCATCAGCAACATCCTTGTTGTCATTGTCAGAATCTCTAACAGCCTTTACGAGGACGTCAATCATGCTAACTGATGGTACATTGTTGTCAGATTGGCCTTTGGAAATAGAAGTACCAACGACACCATCACTGTCATCTGGCCTTGCGAGGAGACGTTACTATCGTCATCGTCCTCTTCGTTGTCCAACTGTTCTGTTCCTCAACTGTCTCTCTTTGACTTTTTGAAGAAATCAATAATCTCCTCTCTAAACACTTCCGGGGAATCAAACTTTCTTGCAAAGTTACTCAGCCCATTTCCCTTTACAATTCCAAACTCTCTAACGAAAGACTCCATCCAGCACGAGTTTGCTGCATCAATGACACCAACTACTTCATTCCAAAGCTGACTTACTGCTGTTTGCGTCAGATCCACCTAGACAGGACCAGAATACATTAGGTCTGGGTCTGTCTTCAATGCTCTCATAAACTTGGCGAACGTTTGCTGGTAGCCTTTGAACGAAGAGTTCTAGCGCGATGTGACTAGATTGCTCTCCCAAATGACCTCGAAGCGAATCTGCATCTTTTGGTCAATCCGAATAATTTGTTCAATATTGAACTCTCTCAAGATCATCCTCCAAAACCCATATATTCAGAAGTGAGGCACCTCAGCTGAGAGACGTCAGACCTTGTTACCAAGAAAAGAATCCCCACCGCCTCGAGCACCATATTCCTCTTATTAGACAATACTGTCTTGTTTACTCCCTGGATGGACGTGAACCATAGCATTGTACACCACAAGTAGACTGCTCGCTCTTTCCACAAAATTCCCCTCGCATTCACCAAAAATGATATAATGGTGACAGAACATTAGCCAGCATCCTTAAAGTTGGCCTCGACCATCATTGTTAGTGCGCACGAAGAGCCCAAATGCATATGCAATGCATCAGAGGCATAATCCTTATCACACCAGCTAACTTGAGCAAAAAGAGATCAACGACATAGCGTCCAAGCAAACAAGCATTGGAGCCTTCGATCAGCTGATACCTAACATTTTTGATTTTATGGTTTGTGTCCAGGAGGGCAATTGTACTTGACTTTGCCTCCAGGTACTTCAGTGTTGCAGCCTTATTTACTTCGACCTCATAACTAACTCCATCTGTTGAAGTATTCATGAATGCTACATTCCCTGCTTTCTTTGCGGCACGCTCACAGACATCAATGATCCCCGCACTAAAGTCATTGTTTTTGTTGATTGTCTGGGACGACCACACAGTGTGAAATAGGGACACATCCGGGAGGGGGGGGGGGTATTTTGAAGAGACAACACACACCCTTTCGCTTCAGCAGCAACATCCCCATGGTCACCCTCAACGCATTCCCTGAGGAACTCTTGTACCTCTTCTGGATTCTCCTTCTCTGCAATAGATAGGAAGTGATTTGGGTGAGCACACCCAACTATAGCACCATTGACCGACGAGATCCGCCACGGTTGAACTAGGCAAGTTACATCTACTCCAGCAGAAAACGCAACACGGAATTGGTTCATCTCTGTTTTTTAGTTGCGTCCTGGGTCGCACGCGGACGCGCAATTTGACCTAGTGACTGACCCCATCCACCCCCTGGTTACCACGTGATTTCAATAGACTTGTAACTCTAAATAGACCTTATTTCCACAGTGTCAAGCTAAAGTTCATTAGCTGCATGCATCCATCCAAAGCCGGAGACGATCCAGCTTTCGATTCCTCTTCATCAGTGTC
>JALLPA010000183.1:0-18691 GCA_036939895.1 Thalassiosira exigua
TGACGAAAAAAACGCCAGCGACGTATGTGCTGTTTTACCTAGAGTGGCAAATAATTGCCAGTAACTGTTGACGCTTTCACCATTGCGAAAATTAATAAAAATTACTTACGTAGCTGGTGTAAATATCGCCAGAGCTGGCGAAATACAGGTTTCAGATGGCGTGGCCCAGTTGGCCCAAACGACTGAGCGTTCAGCCTAGTGAGCGCATTCGGTTAGTGGTGGAATGCTGTATGTTGTGTGTTGTTTGGTGACTGGTGGTGATGATGGCGCAACAACCGTGCCGTTGTTTGCCCCAGCCTTCTAACCCCTCGGCTTCCGGCAAAAACTTGTAGTAACAATCACCGCCCTCATCCTCCTTTGTCCTGCCACGCCAGAACGGTAGGACGGCGCCGGTGTTGCCTGGTCTTTGGCTCCGCAACCTCTGCACTTCAACGCAGGGTTTGTGCTCGGCAGTGATCCGCTCCGCCCTATCATCACTTCGAGTGGCCATTCCCTCGCGGTGATTTGCCCGTCTAGCAAAAGGCAGCTCATCCATATGCCGTATTCTTTGGGAATACCAGTGGCAGCATCCGATTTGCAGCAGCCCGGTTGCGGGAGGATGTAATCTCCCTGCTGCCTCCTGAGGTCCGACGAGGCAAATCATCCCAAGGCCTTCTGATTTCAAAATGGCTCTCCCTTGCTTATTGAAATACCAATGGACGGGGGAAAATGCGTCGGGGGGGGCTTCGACTGCACCTGGGGATGGCTTCGTCCTTGTCGGATTTTTTCTTCTCTATGCCAAGCATGTACGATACCGTATGTTTGTCATGCTTCGCAGGAACTAAAACGGGCAGAATTATTTCTCAGCCACATCGTGGAGTTTGACCTTCGTTCTTTTTTTTTCAGGCAGTAGATTAGCTTTTCTAGTTCTGCCTGAAATAAAGAGAAGGGTGAACTCTGCAATGAGGCAGTGAAATAATTGCCCCTAAGCCCTAAGCGGATTCGATCTCAAATCGGTCGGTTGTGAGGATATCAGAAAATCTAAATACATCGGCCACCCAAAACTATTTTTAGCGATAACAAGTATGCAGTTAGTACAATAAATAGCTTCGCAAGACCACGAATAATATTTTTTGTTCAATATGACGTCTAAAACATATCTAAAAAAGCCAAATTAGCGAAACCCGTTTGCCCCTAGATCGTGCCTTCCCGGTGGAGTTAGAAGCTCATACATAGCTTACTTTACCAGTTACCACAAATCATGTTTATCTAGTAGTTTGTTTTCAAAATGAATATATGGCCAATGCATATGGATAGCATTTGTTGATATATTGAAGTATTTCATAAGTCAACCTAGGGGAGGCATGTTCTATTTTTGGTCTGAGGCCATGAATTGATCAGTTATCATTGAAATGATTGGTTTGGGGGGGGGGGGGGGGGGGGGGGGGGGGGGGGGGGTATTGATTGGTTAGATTGTGACCAAAACCTGTGCCAACACTGGAGAGATCTTGATGTCATCTTGTTGGTATAGAAATAGGATTGATGGATTTCAGTATGGAGATTCGGTTTATTCGACATGGGTTGGTTGGAACACCATACCTATTTGGATCTACTGTGCATAAGTACATATTCTAACACGTTCAATCTGTAATATACCCACAGTCGGCATCGCTCTTTCTTTTTCTCTTTGTGGTCATATATCACATCAATTGATCATTATATCACTTTTCACCTCCTTTGGTATGTCCAATATTTGAATTAAGTATGCAGTTTGTATATCGTTGACTGACCCAGTATCCTTTGATCCCAATTATTTATCCCACACCTGTTGCGGAGATTTGGGGTCAGTATGAGGCGACAATATCTTGCGTTTTCCCCAGTCTGTTGTGCAACTACTACATTGACAACGTAGGGAATAAACTTCAGCAGGTCATTTAAAGTTGCCTTCAGGTATACTCCACTGGCAGCTCTATCAAGGATTGCATTGCTGAAGTAGAAAAATACAATTCTGAATTTTTCAGGGTGGGAATGAGTTGGTGGGGGTTTGATTGGGGAAATAATTTTCTATTTTGGGGGGAGAGACATCAACAGGAGTCATGGGTCATGGTAATAGATGATTTCCCAATAATCGAGCGGAGACTGGCGAAAAAGGCCCTCTAAATTACAAATATATGCCCCCTGATAAGATGCAACGCAAAAACGGGAACAAATGCAATCAAGATTAGTATTATCTACGTACAAAAGAGCAGCCGGTGTACGGTGCACGGCACATCATATTTTTGTGTTTCGAACGGGTGTTTATAATACTTATCTACGTACCGCACACGAGCGTGCGCACGATTTCACTTGGTTTTTGTTAGCCGAAAAGAGGTTGTCCCTTTGCAACCATGAATTTTCGGCACGAAATCTCAAGCTTCGTAAAAACTGCAATTATCATCTGAAATAGCTAAAAGACAATTTAGAACCTCCTATGGTTTGTTAAAAAATATTGAAATCTCGCGACGCTGTAAGACTCTCCGTGGATCCTTTCAAAGTGGTCTTGGAGGCAGGACCATACCTGGAATCCTGATAAGAGCTTTGCTTCTTGTGGGACAATGGTGAATATGGATAATATAGGTTTTTTTTAAAAGGTGGGGTCATAAATCTCAGTCTTTAGGGCTGCTTTTGGTTGCCGCTTTGGTACCCCTCCCACCCTTTGAACTCGCTGGTACTGGCCCTTCCCTTTGTTTTTGATTACCCTCCAAAGTCTGTCACCCTCCTTTTCGCTGCCCTCTGACTGATGACATTCAGTGTATTCTTCCAGATGAAATGTGTCAGTTGTTAGAGGTCAGTAAAGGTATCCAGTTGTGAATACTGGGTCAGATGGTTTTCAAACAGCTGATGTGCGCATGTCTATTTCGCCACACGCATGCGGTGGGATCGCGATTGCACGTGTGCCTGCTTTCATAGAACATTGTATCTCGGTCGTTGCACGCCAAACGCCAACATTGTGGTGGGAAGAATCCAAATGGTTCTTTTCCATTCTTTTTGTGTCTTTTCTTATTTTTTCGGAAACATTAATTTGAATTATGAATTTGGCAAGATGAACTTTCGCGTAGGAACTCATAGCCTTGAAAACCGTGTGTTCGGCTGTTGCGCAGAGTGCCTCAGTAAGCCCTTTACATGCACCAATTGAAGGACTTTTTGGTGTATGCACATCAGATGGGGTGAGCTACCACCAAATGGATGTGCAGACACCAAGCCAAAAACATACGCAGACACCAAAAAATGCCATCGTGATCATCGGACGCCTGAAAAAAGCCCCGGGCATCTGAAAATGCAGACACTATCGTCCGACAGCTGAACAAAATCGACCAGCATATTTTGTTTAATTTAACTCCAACGGATTTCCGTTTTTAAATCAGAGGCAGCTACGATAATGTTGCCGTTGTATCTGATTGGATCTGCATTATGATTAAATCTATGTAGAGAAGGCTGGGTGAGACTCAAACTCTGCGCATGTCTTCATCACCGACTGCCCCTGCCCGTCCAGCCCAATCTAGCCAAGCCGATCCCTTCTCATCCTCTTCTCTCCAGCTCCTGTGTTGCCTCGGGATGACGTCGTCAGAGTTGAGGACTCCACTCTCCAGATTGATGAAGTCGTTGCTCCATGGTTAATTGGCACTCCTGCAGCCATTGGGTGCTTAAAGATTGACGAAAGTGTAAGGGATATCAGGTGGCTGGACTCGAAAAAGCAACAAGACATAGGTAAAAAACTTACTCATTGCTGCGTGAAATGGCGCTCTCGTCGGACGAATTGTCCATGTCGCACAGTCTTGGCATGCATTTCTTTCTCCTTGATCTGGAATCAATGTCGTCGGGCATTTGCTACAACAGCAGCACCGTCACTGTTGTTTATTTGGAAAAATAATTGGTTAAAATGACAGAAATAAAATTTGCTTAACAACAACCTGACATCAGTGTATCCCCTTTGTTCCCGCAGCATCTCCCCCATACTGCCGATACAAAAGATTCACATGTCTGCTCGTCAGTAGGTCAGCAGAACCCAAAACTGTTTCCTGGAGAGAAGATCGTATAAACACAAATACTCGATGTCAACCGTGGCGGCATATGGGCAGGCATTCCATGAATGTAAGGACAAACAAATGGACAGGAAGAAAAAACGAGACAATAAAAATTGGACTCACCTTCAACTTTCAACTCTCTTTGTCTTCTGTTGGTAATGCACCACTTTGTTTGTCGGAAGGGGAGGACAGGAAAGCATATCGTGAGTGCAGAGGAAAATGGATACTAACAAAAATTAAGCTTACCATTGGTCCGCTTCGTCTTCTGCTGTCGGCACGCCACTCCGGCTAGCTCCACTCTAATAGGGCAGGTTATCACAAAAAACAGTTTGTTGTAGGTTGAGGACGAAGATATGGCAAGGAGGAGGTGCACAACGAAGAAAAGACTCACCGGCGCTTCAAACGCAGCTGTCCACCGGCCCCCACTTGCGTCACAGCGTCATCACGATGAAGGACCAGGCAGCTCTTGCAGGCAATGTCGGCGACCCAGCGGGAGAAGGAGGTGGCGCCAAGAGAAGCCTTTGCTTTGGAGGAGTAGATCGGCAGCGTATCCAACCTGACCAGCCATGACCAAAACCAAAAGCAAGGTCATTGGTTCGAACGAGTTTAAAAATGAAGCTGATTCATCAGGTCGTTGCACGGCGGGCCATCGCGGGCGGCCAGACGGTTCACGGCAGGCCGGCGCCGCCGTGCATGCAATGTGTGTGTGATTGCCTTGCGTGATGGATGGTGTGAGGACCAATTCCTTTCTTTGGCAACTGTGAACATAGCAATTCCAACAAAGACATCGCATTAGAAACGGAATGTTGCCAAAGGCTCATCGAGAATGGTCTTTTCTTTGGGGGCGATTCTCGTTCAAATAAAAAAAATCATTTTACAAAAAAAAGGTTATCAACGCAACCCTAAATTTCCTCCCTTTATTCAATTGGTTTTATCTCCCCACGATAGGATTGTCAGGCTTAAAAAAGCAACTCTTTCTATATTCCAGTCAAAAATATCACACAATTGAGACTGAAATGAATTGCATTACTGTCTGAAAACATTCCACAATATTTTTCATATCGGAACTTGAAACGTGTGACGTGTGACGATATTGTGAATGGTTACAAGCACTAATACGTAATTCTGTAGCTATTTTGTGTCTGGAACAGATGTGGAAAAAGAAAAGATCTGGATGGTGTCTGAAAAGGGCTTACTGATGTGGCAGGTGTGTGGTCAGATGTGCGCACTCATCTCTATCCCCTGAAAAAGAAGTAGGCAGAGAGTAGTGTGCACGTCACTCCACCGCAGCCAATTTGAGGTTAATTTGTGAAGATAGGGAAAAATCTTGCGGGTAGACGAGTGTGGTCAGAAGCTGTTTAAAAAACCTCTCAATATTTGTTGTCATGAACCATAATGCCTTGTTCGGCACATGTGCCAATTACTTTGCTGTTTCCTTGGTTGTGAAAAGGGATTATGACACACAAAAATCCTTGAATGAAAATTTTGATGGTGCGAGATATAGTTTTTGCTCCTGTTGAGGGTATATCATATGGTACATGGATAATTAATTAAGGTTAATGCTAGTGTAAGTAAGAATCCAGGTGTCTTGATCTTCAATACCAGCAACACTCCACTCCAGGGATATAAATGATGTGCAACTGAAGTTACGGAACTATTCCGTGTAAGTGTACGCTGAAATTTAGAAAATACATAAAGCATCATTTTAGACCACAGAATGAATCTACCTCAGTGATTCATTGAAAAGCTGAGATTAGACGATGCTTGTCCATACTATCAAAAACTTCTTATGTCATGTGGGCTCTATCATTGTCTAATGGGATCTTCTGAAAGTCAATGTCTTTTCATTTATCATCACATACCAATCATTATTTCCATCAAGTCATCATTATATTTTGGTTCAGCGCCTTGTTTTTTTTAATCTGCCACATATTTTTGTGAATGTCATCAGTAGGATTATATTGGTTTCCATATGGTAGCATTGGTATGGCAATAATATAGGATGAAAATGTAGCAACTGTCCTTTGTTCCTGAGATATAATAGGAACATGGACTTGTCAGTTGTCGGCTTAGTACATGGATGTATGTTATTATTTTTTAGCATTCTCTTTGCTGATTTCTTCCTTCTATTTTCCTAATGGGGTTATTTTGAGAGTTGAAAAACATGTACGCGTACTGAAGATGTGCTTTGGTGGCAACCACCGTCCCTTGGGAATGTTGGGGATGTTATAGAAAGGATCATTACGGGATGGATACCATGGTAAGCGCTGTGCATGGAAGAGCGGAATGGGCCAATGCAACTGGGTCTGTGTGGAGAAATTAATCAATTGAAGTATCTGATTTCATCCGTGTTAATTGTGGTTGTATTGTATTGATCACAATGGAAGGGAGAGCTGGAAGGGCATTGGGCATGTCTGGATCTGGATCCAAATGCACAGGTAATTTGTCATATCTTTAGGCTTCTATTGTAACTTGGTTTTCACAGACAATATGTACATACTTTAATTTTAGTAAATACTAATCCTAATGTCAAGATACCCTTTTTAACATAATTCTATTATTCAAGTATGTTATGCCTTACCAGACCTTGCAAGACATGTCAATCTATCATTTTCTGTTGCACTACATGAGGCAAAAAGTTGGTTTTGAACTGTGCTACAGCTTTGCTGGACTACTGAGGGAACTATTGGGAGATGTAACTTTAATTTGGTGTGCCATGGCCTAGGATGTGGTCACCTCTGTCTATAGCAGTATGCATGCACTGACATTGGTACCTGAGGAACTGCAATTCAGTGTCATTGATGTGTCAAAATAGGAGTGGGGTGGTGACAGAATATGAATGCAGTACACATGTACATTTATGTTCATGTAGCTCTGTTACCCCAACATCTTACATGTTACCTTAGGCGGTGTACGTTATGTATGTTTTCGTATCACTTCAACCCATTTACCTTTGGGTTTGCCCTGATTTCCTGTCGCCAGTGGCCTGGGATTTGGCTTCTGCACCATGTTGCATATGTTGGACAACTACATGTCACCCATGTATTCAGCAAGATGACCCAGGGGTGGGACAGTGATGGCGTGGATGCTGATGTTTGTCTTATCCATGCTAATGCACCTAATAGGTGAACTTTGTTTTTAGAACTGGACCATTTTAAGAAATATTTTGATTGAAGCTAGTAATGTGGCCAATCCCCCCTTTTTTGTTCGTCTCGGGAAAAGGAGAGGTCAATATGTGTGTGATATTGGAAGGATGAAGATAAAATGTGTTCATTTTTCATACAGTCATTTTTATTATCACTCACATGGTGACATTGCACCTTTTCTCAATAAGATGAGGTAGCTTTGTGGATCCACAGGATGTGTATGGGCCAAGGTTTTATCCAGAATGCATGAAGAATTCCCATCCTATTCTAAAACCATCAAACAATACTCCTCCTAATTGTCATTTTCACTAAGCACAGTCAACATGAATGAGTCCTAAAATGTGCTATTATGAGAGGGTTCAGCATTTTCCCACCATGAGTCGAAAATATGTTGTGAAACTTCCCCATATGCCAGTCAGCAGCCCCATACACATGCTGGACAGACCAACTGTACATCCAATGACAATTTCAAGGGGTCTATTCTGATCCGGGGACAATGATATCAACAATCCGTCACATGTGCACCAGTACCTACTTGACAAATATACCCCTTGATGAGTTGTCTATTGCACCAAAATTTGATGTGAGAATGCATTGGTTGATTTATACTTGGGAATGGATTCCCGCTTCCAACTGTGACTGAGGGGGTGCCTATAAATCAACATAGAGAACACTGTTGTATCAGCTCAATTTCTGCCAAAGATGCATGTCGTGAAATATTCTCCTCACCCATGCCTAATTACCACCGGATATCTTGGCTCTGGAGATGCCCAGTGGTCCCAAAGAAGGGGCAAAGCCTAGTGCTTCACCCTTGACGACCAAAAGTGCAGTCAAAGAAGGGTGTTGAGGTCACAATTTAGTTGAAGCACGATGAGTTCATTTAATTGATGACATGATCACCAACAACAACCTCACCTTTCAACGTGGTTCTGTTGCTAGTCATAGTTCCTCCTGCCACTTGTTAATTGAGAGACGCTGATCATATTATCCTTGTTGTTAGTGGCAGGGTACTTACTTGGTTGTTGACATGATCGTGAGTTATTGTTATCTCGTTATTTGTTTTCACCGTTGATAAATTCTATGCCTTTCTCATTTTGTCCTGCATCTTAATCGTTGGATGATAATCAAAGATTACTGCATGGGGGCTGGATGGCACCAAGTTGGTGGTAAGAGAAGGGACCTCTTTGTGCGCTCCCCAGAAAGATGAGCAAAAGTTGGAGGGTGATGTTGCATGATAGGGATAATAACACAATAATCATCCAGGGTGCACAAGGTCATTAATATTGTCCATGAATCCGTCTTCTTTTCTTGCTACCAGACCGACTCTGCACTTCTTACACTCCACCATTCATATATCAAGATGAGGTATTATTTGCTCCTATTTTGCTTTGCTTGCTCAGGGCTTGTATATTTTTATCCCCAACACCCCAACTAATATATACATGTTGTCATGATGTGGTAACAATTGTGTTGCTATTGAAGCTTGTACAGGGCAGAGATGCTGACATGGGATATTGTTTGTTGCAACTGTGAAGTGGTACAGATGTGGGTGAATCAAGTTGCTGGGGAGTGGGGCATTCTATCTTGATAGATCAGAGCTTGAGGTCGCGGTGACAGTTGAAGGCATATGAGGTACGACAGGATGGGAGGCAATGATATTGACATGTACTATCTGATGTCCTGCATCTGTTGAGGCATATGGTAGTTGGTCTAGACTACTCCACTTTGCAGCTATGCCATGTACCTATTGTATGTACCAATGATTGGTTTCATGAAAAGGTGAACAGAGGAACCTGCTGATACTAACATTTTGTTTAAAATGCTTGAATTTCTAATACCACATCTAACGCTTCTGTTGAATGGACTCTCTCACAAGCCATCCCCTATACATGAAAGTTTGGAGTGTACATCTCCAATCCACTGCAGCGCAAATGCAACAGCACTGGCGAACTTGGGGTCAAGAATATGGGAAGGCAGGGCATATATTTTACATTCATACCTACTATTTTTCTCTCCATTTCTGACAAAATCACAATGTTTCCCATGTCTTTGAGGTTACAGGGAGACCTGATTAGAGAGTTCCTTTGTCCTGTGGATGCTACATCCCATCCACATCTCCCTCTACTGGACCAATATCGACAAGCCTGTGCAATAAGGCATTCACCTGGACGTTCTATTGGTGAGTTTCACTTTTTATTTCGTTACCGTATCAAAACCTTACCACAAGCACAAGAAATAGGGTATTTTGATTGGCATGGTTGACATCAGACAAGGCATTACTGGGTGCCAGGCTCAAGAACAGGTGCCGTGTTGTCACAGATTGGCGTTTTCGAGCCAGATCTGTACATTTGAATTTAATCGTTATGTTCATTGAAGTTTGATTGGTATTGTAATCTTCTCGTTGTTTCTTCATTGGTGAAAGGCTCTATTGTAGTGAATGAGTGGTGGAGTGATGTGGAAACCAAGCCCTGCTTCAAAGCTTTAGAGAAAAACACCGTCGTGAGCTTTTGCTTGTCATAAGTTTTTGCTTTTGTTGGTGACCGTTTCCCAGATGCTGGTGCCACACAATTCAGTGATACTTAAGCGTGTAATAGTTATGGCATGGTTATACCTACGGGGCCTGCCCCATGAACAGACCTCACAGCACAAGATGCCACGGTGTGACAAGGGACATTTGCATCCTACTCGGGAACAGAAACCGTCACCACACTGACATCGGCAGGTTAGTTTGAGCAGGTGGACTTTAGATGCGACATATGGGTCATGTTTGGATGAACCTAACGTGAACACCAGTTAATACCTTATTAACGGCTTACCAATCAGACATCAGGTCCATGCACTCATCAAGAAAGGTGACATCCAAAACTGAAGGGACCATTACGGGAGAGGATCTAAGTTCAGGCCCTTATCGGCATTTGAACTTGGTGCTTGCTTCCAATGTATACAACTAAGGGCCTGAACTTTACATAAAAATTGTTGACAAAGAGTTTTCAGGTTCCTGGAACATACTTACTCTGTGGAAATACCCCTGTTTGTTTAGCAGTAGATTAGTCCTAAAGATACTTCATGGGATCTTTTGTCTTCTTGTTGGCATGATAATAACAGTGCCACTATTTTAGTTCAAGTTGTACTCATATCGGGGCACTACAAATTAAGATATTTTGTCACACAATGGCACACAATCCGGAATGGCACAAAAATCTCAAAACAAAATCGGCACGAATGAAGTAATGAAAACCCTTTTGTGCCATTGCAATGGCCCAAAAACCCCTTTCGTGCGCCATTGTGTGACAAAAGATTTGCAATTTGTGGTAAGATATTCATCTCCTGTGATATTTTACTATCTAGAATATTCTCTTTTGAAGTGATGCTTGCATGGCAGAAATGCAGCATACTTTTCTATGTATGCATCGTTACCATTGGGTGCACCCATTTGGGCACTGTAGGGCGGTGTTTTTCAACTTAACGTGTTTCTGATATCCTCCATTTAAATTAATTATACTGTCTATTGCGTCATTGAATTGGTCTAATTCTTAGCTTTAATTTGGTATCCCCGAGGCTATCTAACTCCAAAATTAGGCCCCAAATGAGCCTCCTCTCCGTGGTCGGTGGCGCTGCTGCCCCGCATCATTTCGCTGTCCCCCACCCCCACAATCCCTTCCATCCCGTCAACCTTTCTCGGCCTATGTTGGCGCTGAAATGATACCAATCAGCCCTCAAATGGCTGGAGGGATGATCCGTAACATTGGTGCGCCATTGGTGGCAATCCAATGCCACGACAGGGTGTCCCCGGCATCAGATTGCCCCTGATGGCTCCCCCCAAATGGAGGTCTGGGGACCAAATGGGGGTTTGCCGTCGGCCCAACCCGTCCTAGAGCGGCATCCTTGGCATCCATGGGCCGCCAAGTTGTGGATATGGATCGGGGACTTTGCCGGGGGGGCATCATGGGCAACGCAGCCTCCCCCAATCGTCTCTGCTGGTAGGTGCCCGTGGTGGCAAAAAAGCCGTAATATGAGGCTTGACGTGCCCTGGTGCGGCCCAGGCACCCAGACCCCCAGCATATCAGGTATCCATCGAATCACCACGACGTCGACCATCGATTTGAAGCAATGGTGGTAGGGTGGCTGGGGGAGATCTAAGGGGACGTGTGTCCCCCGGAAGATGCCATGGTGCATGTGACGCCATGGCGTGTGGTCGGTGGTTTTTCGTTGCCGTCCCTTGCTGTTTGCTTTTCCGTTCAGCGCATGAGGGATGGCAACGTACGTAGAGTGCTACGAAATGCTGTATGACAGTTCGCCTGATAGATTCTTTATCGTTTCGCGGTACAAAATTACGTAGGAACACGTAGCTCTGCTGTGCAGTGTAGTACATAAAAATATTAGCAACCGCATGACTACAGCGGAATGAGTACTACTCATAGAACTATCTTTGCCGCCAAAATTACGCTGTAGAAACATAGATAAAATGCTGTGCTATAGTGAGTTTATTCGTCCAAGGGTAACGATAAGCAGAGATGTGTTATCAAAGTAACTCATGCAGAAATTACCTTTCACCCACATTATGGAAGTTTGCAATTGTTGTGAAATGAGCACAAAGCAAATAAACTTTCCACCAACATTGACATTATTTTAGTTGTGAGATAGCAATGTTTCTATTTGGAATGACAGATAAAAAGAGACTTGTGTTGAAAACCCTGCATATGTATGGTATTTTACAGTAAAACCAATTACAGCCAACATCAAATTTAATGTGACTGTTAAAAGAGACAATGTCTCAATTGTGGTCCTGAAGCCATGTGTTCCTCTACAACAGAAAAATCCTCATGTTTCCCTCTGAAGCTAGTGTTGTAGATTACTCTTGATTACCACACACCAATACCTCAAAACAACAAACTATACTAATATAATTGAGACCAGTGACAAAAAAGTTCGACTCTGGAATCGGAGTAGCTCCATCTAGATATTGCCAAAGTCAGAGTTACAGATTGAGCTGGCCACAAAAGTAGCCAGAGTCGGAGTTGGCATTTTTGCCTAACAACAAAGTTGCCAGAGTCAGAGTTGAAAATTTTGTCTGACGACAAAGTTGCCAGAGTCAGAGTTGAAATTTTTTTCAAGGTAAAAGTGGCCAGAGTCAGAGTTCGTAAGTATCATTGCAGAAACACTAGCCAAAGTGTTCATATTATTTCTTGCATTTGAACATGATGTTTTAGCAATTTTCCTAGGTAAACATATTAAAGTTGCAACAGGAACAACACCCTATTCACACGAGCTCCCCATCATTATCATCGGCGACTGCAGTGTCGCTGCACATAGTAGGAGTGACATGAACCCGCTCTCTCCCTTCTCCAAGGAGCTCCTCTAAAGTCAAGGCAGGCAGGGCAGGTACACGATGAAGCTCAACATCAAGGATGTGCTCCAAATTCCAGAGCGGCCATTGTGTTCTCCTTCTTTCAAGCCCTCGCCTTGGACCTCCTCAAGTACTCCTTTGCAACCCACTCCTATCAATTCTACATGTTCCTATGTAGAATTTTGAACATATTGTGCATGCACCACGAGCCTACAACCAAGCATCTTGTCACACAATGACAAAAAAGGTGCAAATAAGGAGGTGCACATTCCAGTCAATGACCAAGTACTATGACCCCTTCCCATTCTGACAGTGGAAAATGTGATCATTATCAGTGTGAGGGTGGTGCTCCATGACTGCTCGTGTAGGAACCTGTCCAGTTTGTACTCAGTTTTGTGAGAAGTAGCCAGAGTCAGAGTACAGTTATGAGTGATGAAAAAAACAAAAAAAGTACCATAGCCAGAGTCAAAGTACTAAGATATTTGCCCTTGAAGCAAAGTAACCAAAGTCAAAGTTGACGTTTCTACGGATGCCAAGAGTAGCAAGAGTCAGAGTTGCCCAAATATGGCTCAACTCTGACAAAGTAGCAAAATATGTTGTTTTTCTATCTCTGATTGAGACTTAAATAGACATAGCACATTAAATGATATCAATCATGTATGATGTGTTGTGGCATTGCTCATGTGCAAATTCTCATGTACAAATATGCACTGCTTTAGGAAAAGAAATATTATCTCCATCTTGCTAGGGAGAAATATCACATATCATGCCAATGCAAATAGCAGTTTGAATATACGAGAGGGTTTATGCCAACAGACAAGAGGATTCTGAGCTACCAATTGGATTGAAGAAGAGGATTCAAGCAAACAAATGACAGCAGGACACACACGTGTTAAAAAAACAGACTATGGATGATGACATACCAGCTCTCCTACAGCAACAAAGGCACATTGTGTACAACAGATAGACCAGTCGGGGTGCTGAAAAAACAAAGATGAGGATGATTTTCTTGTTTATTTTATCAACAAGTAGATGGATATGGACAGGTGGTATTCTTGATACATGGCTACTTAGAAGGCATGAATGTGGCATTTTAGAGACTATTCCTAACTGTATTGAGGAAGGGATGTTTTCTCTCTCACTTATTTACACAACACAATTCCTAATTACCATGCCTATCTAGAGACAGGATATGAGTAAAGAATCAATGCACTAGTACCAGAAGAAGATCTCCACCACATCACATCAGATCAGTAATAGAGGTTAATCATTGATAGTATTTGGCTAGTTAGTTGTACTAGGTAGGAGTTATCTGTTGGAGAGAGTATGTTTTATACATATTTCTACTGATACTATGTTAACCAAAGCAGCCACGATGCCATTGCAGTTGCAGTTGCTTTGTTCATGATATCTATATATCAATTAACTCCTTCCAACACTATTACTGTGGTGATCGTCACATGTCAGCCTCAGTAAAGTTACATCAGAGCATGAAACGTTGTACTCTAGACCAGGTATGTATCCAAGAAAGTATGGTTTTACTTAGTTCCATGAAGTGAATGACTCAGAGGCATTGAACTTTGGTATGTCATTGTTGCCCCGATATTATCAACCAATGAAATCGTTTTACTACTACTTCAAAGATACTTGAATCAAAGAAAGGTGCTTTGCATCAGACTATGTCTCAGATTCTCGTGACAATCTTTTCAGCTTACTAAGTTTCAGTGAACCAACCAGTCCTATAAATAGAAAATGACACCTCAAGCCAAAGCATGAATGGGCATCAATGGTGAATTCTGACCCTCAAATTTGTATGAAATGAGTATTTTCTCAACAAAGTGAATTTTCACACTTAACCTAAAATGAAATATTTGTTAGTGGTGTACCATAAAGAAATGAGTTCCCTTCGCAACAACTATCTTGATATTAATTAAAAGGTGAATAAATGCATCTTATAAACGATTAAGACATTGGCTAATTCAGAAGCAGTAAATGTTTCTGCCTCTAAATTATCTTGGAGTTTAATGCTTGAAAAGCTTTGAAGTAAGCACTCAACCATATTTCATCACGTCAAACAACCAATCTACCCCTTTTAGATACTCCGGTGTCAAAGCTAGCCAAGATCATGGGCAACATATGAAACAACACTGACTTACCACTTTGAAGGTACCTACACCATTAGGGACTTCTTTGTCCCTGTCTGAAATAATAAAGTCATTGGTTTATTGTCTCACTGACAATACATATTATGAATCAGCTATTGTCAATCAAGGCTAATTATCTACTTATTCCTGTGTCAAATCTGACATATGCATTTTGGATTGTTCAGGTTTGAGCAGAAATGAAAACACCTATTCACTCAAATAGCACACCAGCCTTCCAAATCCAGCAAACAGAAGCATATCAGAGAGGTATACGTCAGAACACAACACACCGCCTCCTCCCACAACTCAATATTCGCCGCCGTCACATGTTGAGTGTTGAGAGTATCTGAACTATGACCGTCAGAGCTCTTCTTACGTGGCTCCCCCTCATGAGATATCCCAACCCAATGATTGTGAGATCAATTTGACTGAGAGGGACTCACACTACTCCCAAAATGGTGATTTATTTGCCTAAAGCATCAATATTATCATCAACCCCTTCCGAATTTTAGAGTCTGATGTGGTTACCAAGATCTTGAGATTATCAAGAACAGAGAGGTTGAATGGTATTTACACATTGCCCTGCAAGTCTTCTAGGTATTCCTTATTTGTGTAGGGGATTTATGCGTGGGGTTTTCTCTCTGTGGAGAAACTATGTTAGTGGCGTCTCTTTATGCACAGCAATATCTTTGATGTGCAGAGTTTGCAATTGAAGCTGCTGTTTTGCTTCTTGTGATTGTGGAGCCACATCTTTTGCATCGCATAGTAGGGACAGACCAGGATGATACAACATCGATGTCCCTCAGACTGTTTACATATTTGAAGAAGGCAAGGCTCATGAACAATGCATGTCTATAAAAACGAGCGCTGGTTGATGTTTTCCCCAGTCTTGTTCACTTCATGTTTGATATGTACAACTTTTCACTTTCTGCTTCAGAATATCTGTAGTCATCAACCTGATAGATCTTCAGAATGTGAATAACATAACCTCCTTACCCTTGACACTGCAGAAGGGTCCCATGGAGAATTACTTACGCTCGCCAATGGTGGACAAGATGTCATCATTATTGTTCTCCCACTTCTCAAAGATGTCCTTGCCCAATATCCAGTTGGACTTCAGCTCCCCCCAGACAAGGTGATCACAACCATCACAAGCTCACCAGAGAGGCAAGTGATGATCACAATGGTAAAGTGCATGCGCTTATTGCTTGCCTTATATCTTGTCATCTGCCCAATGGGGGCCATTTACTTCTGACTGTCATTCATCCTGTCCCCAATCTCTATTGTGCTCAACTCAATCTCAGCCGAGGTGAAGAAATTGTTCAAACGGACAGAATAGATCACTACCACTTGGCCACACATGTCCGCTTTAGCATTGGCCTCACCCCCAGATCATCCACAAGGATGGGCCTCTCTAGCTTCACTGTTTTGTCTAAGAAAATTAGGCCAGGCTCAAAAGAGTTGAGTATTTATTGATGACATTACAAGTGTAATGAGCACAGTGTAGAGTCAAATGGACTTTCACCCAGCCTTGTTCTCACAACTACCTGTGCATTTCTCTCATTCTTGAAACCTTGCCACCAAGCAGGAAAGATAATATCTGCATCAGGAATGTATATCATGCATTTCTTCTTTTAGTCAGAGATTGCTGCCACCATTGAGTTTTTTTCAATCAAGTTGTTTACAAAAAGTTGGCTCTCTCTCACAATATGTACACCCCCCTGACATTCTCATGTTGAGGCATTCAGCGCATAGTGTGACCCCTGTTGGAAGAACAAGAGGTTTCTCTATTATGTTACAAAGTTCAAAATTATCTGCCTTGATTCTGCAGCAGAATCAAGGCAGATAATTTGGAACTATTAATTGTCTGATACAACACAATTAAATTGCCCTCTAACTCAACTTTTCTTTGCCTCTTTGCACAGACACTGTCTCAGGGTTGAGCTTAGCTTCTTATTGCTATTATTTGCTTCTACCCTTGGTGCAAGCAGCATGTGTGACATCCCAGTTAACCGCTTTCTTTCAATTAATCATATCATGATGCTTTTTGGCATTTACAAAACATATACTGGCTACCTTTGCGTCTAGGATGAGAGATTGAGGTGGCTGAGTGCCAGACTGAGACTGATGCCGCTGACAGATAGACAACTTCATGGACTGAGTAGCATCAGGTGGCATGAGAGAAGCAGCTGGCAACAGCAATTGTATCGCCTCAAAACAGGCTAAAAATAGTCTACTTTCTATCTAGTCGGTTGGCGGGTACACAGTCAATATACCCGCCCTTTGTTGAATCTCTCAATCCTCCTATTGATTATTTCAGCAGGCATGTCACAGGTATCCAAAGAGTACACCCCATATTTGTAGACATTAGGCAGCTAACCTAGAAAACAAGAAACTCACTTCACTGTGCCCTTTGCGTTGACTCTTTTCTCAAGGGTTATGAAGGATGACACTCAATGACACACCATGTGAATGTTCCTAGAACAGTCTTTGATTGAGCACACCTGTGCCTCTGGGGCCATGTTCAGTAATACCCCACAAGTAGGATAAGTGCATGGGTTGGACAGTACACTCTGGCCTTGTGTTATGACTTGTCTCACAATGATTGCTGTTGTCTTTTCTCTTCTCTATTAAAGGGGCACAAGTTGGAAACGGAACAGCTCCAAACTAGAGGGTGCAGTGTTGGATGATGAGGTGCTTGGCGGTATGAAGTCAGATGGCTCATCATCGGAGCAAGAAAGCTCCTCTGACGAGATCTCAAACAAATGCATGGTAAGAAATCAAGGAAGTGAACTTGGCATCGCCATATAATCTACAAGAGTAGTTATCAACTAGACCCAGCAGTTGCAGCTCACTTGATTTTTTGTTCCTGCAACTCTCCCCTCATTGTCACTACCCCATGCATTGATCGAATTATATTTAAAGTTTCAGTTGACACGAAGACAAAGATGGTAGCCATTGGATTGATTCTAGTGCAGGCAATCTCGTTAGAACACTATTAGTGTGCGAACTGTCTGTCATCAGAAGCCATGTATGGATCCCTTGCTCTACATAGTCACTGATGATGGCACAATTAATGGCATTCTGATTTAGACACTGGACATCACCCATATCAAGCAAACTCCACAAGTGCAGGGTGGCCAGCATTGTCGCGATTTTTGTGCCGCCTCTTTGGCTCCTCTTTCTCGATTTTTTGCACGGAATCAGGCTGTGACAAGCAAAGTAGATAGCAGAATGGTGAGATCAGGACTGCTCACATTGCTCAGCAGTTGGCTTGTTTGCACTCCACTGGGTTTCTTGGATCCAGCTCTGGACAAGGTGATGCATTCCCAAGGAGACACACTATTTTCAGCTCAGGGAGAAGATATCATCTCATCATCTAATCCTCAAAAGTCCTAATATTTGATCAACACTGTTGTATCTGCGAATCAAAGGAAGAAAATCGATGGGCAATAGTCCTTTTTACTTGCATTGCTAGTGTTGAATTCATACATTCGATAAGTGTGGAAGTATCCAAGCTTCGATAGCAGGTTAGAGCTGTTTAAAAGGGAGTTGGGATGGGAAGACCGACCACTTTTGTCGTCACAGGTTCATCTTGTTGTTCATCATTAAATATTTAGTGATAAAAAGTTGTAATTTTTACATTTGATTATGTGTAGATACCTACCGATAAAGAATGATGGTAATAATACTGAGGTATTGTCCTCGTGTAATAATAGTATGGTAGATGTGTGGTACGATACATACATACTATGCTTCTTACCACTCGTGAACCCGATTTGACAGAGGAACAATACTTATTTCTACATAGAAAATAAGATATGATATGAATGACGAAAACTAGATATGATAGGAGTAGCTTCGGATAATTGTTAGAACTGTTAAAAGGGTAGAAAATAACAGAAAGACGATTTTCATTTTCTAATACCCTACATTTGGAATGCTTCACGACTTTATTTTGTATTTCTCTACCAACATACCCAAAGTGCATATCGGCGGAAAGCCCTTGTT